>PQWD01003248.1:0-48687 GCA_019425675.1 Leucinodes orbonalis
GGATTATTTCATTGTCCTTTTCTGCCTGTCACTGTTATTTAAGTTGAATAAATCGTAGTATTATTTTGTAAATTATAAAGTTTGTATATTTAATTTAGGTATTTTTGTTTGCAATATTATACTATGTATGTATGTATTAAAAATTATGCTAATGTATTATATTATACATTAGCATAATTTTATTATATGTTTATGTGTATATATTATATATATATATATATATATATAATTATATAATATATATAATATATATATATATATATATATATATATTATATAATATATATATATATATATATATATATATATATATATATATAAAGTTGATAGTTACTATGTATGTATTTAAGTATATATATTTAGGTTATTTGTTTTTCTTTATTCTTGTTTTATGTATGCATACCCCTTCTTTCAATTGTCCTCTTCTAATTAAGGTTGTCTGGAAGAAATTACTATTTAGTAATAAGGCCGCCAATTGTACTTTTTTTCCTGTGCAGAATCTTGTTAAGTGTTTCATTTGTTTTGTGCAATAAAGAATTATCTCTCTATCTATCTATAAATAAAAAAACCGGCTCACCGCTACATTATCAAAATACATAAATGATTCTTCAAGTTTGACCTCAAAAATTCAAAGTATCAAATAAGAAATCACTATTATACCTTATGTAAGCATTTCACAAGAGATAAGTGTTACAATAAAGATACCATAGTGATATCCAATTATTCGCACACATGTTACATATCCATTGTTTACGTTCTTATCACATTTGATATGATTTTATTTCCTATTCGAGGAACATACTTTTTCCTTCAAAGAATTACATGTATCACTCGTTTGCTAGCAGTGATGGATTATAAGGAAAATATTATAAAAGCAATAGCATTATCGTAGACTAAACAAAACTAATGAATAATATCTAGCTAACACTGCTACTGCTAAGATAATATAAGGCATCTACTCCTTGTGCTATCAGAAATAAATAACTTATTAATAAGTTGTAAAACCACTCAGAGCGTCGGTGGCTCATTGGTGTCGACTTTTGCCTTCCGATCTGGAGGGTGTAGGTTCAAATCCCGCCATGTACCAATGTCTTTTTCGAAATTATATGTACGCTTATCTGACGCTCTTACTGTGAAGGTAGGTAGGTAGGAAAAGGTAGGTAACCTGCGCACGCCTACGAAGCTATTCAAAGGTTGTGCGTGAAGTTGGCCAATCCGCAATGGTCCCGCGTGGATAGCTAAGGTCTATTCTCCCTTTAGGCTCGTGCCCCTCGGTGGGGACACATAATGAGCTGAGATGATGAAATGGGACTTTTAGCAGTTTTCAAGGTAAGAAGCTAAAAAGTTTGAGGTTGACTATCCCATTACATTTTATACTTGGTGAGCTTTTCATTAAATAGTTTAACAATAGGGCGGTATACTTTACGAGATAGTTATATATTCTGTCACTTTAGGCTACTAATACTTTAAAAAGCATCTATATAGGGGTTGGCAGTCTTTTGTATTTTAAATTTTTAAAATTGACATCTTTATACATCCAAGTAACGTATTTTTCCTATTACAATTTACAACCAATTACTTAAAATCACCTTAGACTATTTATAAGATTGATAAGGCCATCGGAGAGCAGTAGGTAATTGTTAAATGGAAAGAGTTTTTTCGCTCGGTCGTTGCAAACATAATAAAGACACAATCTGATAAGGTACCGTAATCCTTTGCGATTGGATTGTTCGCCGCCTTTAATTTGGATAGAAATGTTTAGGGAAACGGAGATGAAATCCATTTCAAATAACAGGTAACCCAAGGGGGGAGTGTTAATACAGTGTTATTGTGGAAAACCGATATCCGAATTCAACCAATTTCATTGGTTAAACTATTTAATTAATGTTTGAAACACAGATAAGGGTCTGCTATATTATTGGCAATTTTATAACATGTACCCAAGCCCATTAATGTTTTATCGCAACTCATATGAGTTCTTCTCTTTCATAACTAAGTTTATGGCTGACTAACAAAAAAAGGAAGGACCGCAACAAGTTTGACAACAAGATAAATTTGACATGTAATTCCTTAGGAAGTTCACCACAATCGAGATTCACTAAAAACTTTTTTGGCAGACGGAAGCCAATTTTGTAAAATAGTTGTAAATATCACATTGTAATAATGTGTGTATTTTTGTAAAGGTCTAATCTATAATTTTTAGATATGAGTAATTAGACACTCAACTTACAAAAATTCCTTCGAAACTTACAAAATTTGCTTTATCAAAGAACGACGACGAAAAACCAACGAGTCAATATTATCGTACACATTTTGACTGAACCTACCATCAGTAGTTGCAACCAAAATTCCTTGGGTAAAAAAGCGGGATTATGAATTTTAAAATCTTTGACAAAACAATTCATCTCAATCACAGATTAAAATGCTCAAAGACATATTTTCACCTTATCTATATATATAAAAATTACAAGATTTTTATAAAAATCAATTACTATTTACTTTGTTTTCGCCGTGCATTAATTTGTTTAAGTTTTTGAATTAGGATTTTCTCCAGTTAGTTGTATTGATACAATTGGTCTAACGTTTCAAGTTACTTAATGTATCCTTTGCTTTGTTTGATCATATTTAAGTATCGTCGGAAAATCTTGTGGATCGTGAGAAGGCAATTCTCACATCCAATGACGTGTTTTGTTGTAGGTAGACTTTCCTAATGATTTTACAATATGTCGCCAAATGGCAATTTATTGTACAGTTTCATGAACACATTTAGTCGCGTTTGATCCGTACTGGCAAGATATTCACTCTTGCTTTTACAGAGTAGTACTATTTTATTATAATATATGGCTGGTTATAAGATTTAAAAAAGTTTTTAGCCTAAAAAATATGTGAAAAGTCGGTTTTAAATTCCTTTAAGTTTACGTCATAGTGTATCGAAAACAATCGCTTTAATTATATGTACATCAGTATTAGTGAAAGAAATGAAAGACACAAAGGGAAATGGACGATCAGGTATACTATTTTTATTTCCGTTAGTGACAATCGTCAACTCATTTAACGTCCCCACCGTGGGGCACGAGCCTACCCGTACGAGGGTGTATAGGCCTTAATAAATTCATCAATGAAGCTACAAATGTGGGAGTACAAAATGTTATAGATAGAGCCAACACAAAAGACAAATATTTTTCCGCACTTGAGCGTGACTAAAACTAATAATCATCCGTAACTTGATCAGTCCTAATGAAATAAGATGGTCATACGACATTTGGGAGTTTCTTGTTTCCCAAAGGCGTATTATCGCGTTTTGTTCCGTATCGCCGATTACACTCATTATTTGCCGAGTCAAAAATATTTTCGCTTTCGTTAACTTGTTCATGTCGTATTTTTAGTTTGTATAGTTTATAGACTAGTAATCAAAGGTTTTTTGCGTAATTATATTATGTAGTATATTCGTTTTAATCGCAGTCTGCTGCTGGTCATAGACTTCGCCTATTTCGTTATTTTGTAGCAGGCAGCCCGGCCTTTAGGGATTTTTGAGTTTCGATGTTTTGGAACAGTCCCTGCTTATTGTATTGTATTATTTTATTCTTTTATTTGGGAACAGCAAACAGTCACATCATCAATTATATATAAAACAATGTTAAAAAGTTTAACAGTAATGTGGCCCACAGCGCGCTCCTCATATTAAATCTTAAGTATATGTTTAGGCCGCCAAACGATTAAGTAACAATACATACTTATAAATTTTATGAGCAAACAGGGGCGACCTATTCGCTGACATGACGGTATCTCAGTCCCTATGATAGATGCAGTAGTAACTGTAGATACTCGTAGATAGTTATTCTATTTTCCAGCCATTCTATTTTGGCCTGTCACTCGACACGACTCGGAAACCCAGTAACCAACGATCGAGATAACGCAGGTTGTAATTTTTCCAAAGTCCAAATCTACTGATGACTTTTAAGGTTCATCTGTTACCTCTTAGCTACAACCAGACCAGACCAATTTGCATTCTCAGTGATCAACAATTTTTCTCGGTGCAAAATTGACCACTTCCACGACACGATGGCCATGTGCGCCATGTTGATTACTTTAATTCTGCCAAGGATGTTCTCATTTCTATTTTTATCTCGTAGGGAAAACCTAATGAACAAGTGTAATACTCAAGTTACGGGGTTACTTTTAAATGTATACCTAACCTTTAGTACTAGGTTTAGAAATATGAAAGAAACAAGGATAAAGCTCGGCCCGATTTATCGCAGAAACACAATAGAACATTTATTGTTTGCTGGGACAGTTAGCTCCTCGAGTCATTGATAATATAAATAAACATATACTAGTGCCCCTTAAGGTTCACAATCTTAAGCTACTGTGGTTACCTTTATAGCCCATGTACCCACCTCTCTACTCCGAGAGAAATTATAATATTACGATAAGGCACAAAGCAAGAAGTAATACCATCAATGTTGAAACAACATACATTTTGCAGTGTAACTGTTAAAAACATATGCTCCTTTGCATGTCAAACATACTATCAAAAGGACGCTATAACAACAAAAGAACTAATTAAATATTAAACATAAAATCGTCTTCATTCGAAAACAAGGACTATGTAATACTTCCTTATAATTTTATAATGAAGTATTACAACTCACTTCACAGCTAACAAAGTCACGAAATGAAAAGTGAATTTATCAAAAGCTTAATCATGCTTAGGTTTCGTCCAAGGACGCCTGTTATTCATATTCATCGTAAAAATGTGATATACAAATGCGCCGCGGGTACATTTGGAGCGTGACAGGTACTAATGAGTGTTGGCGCCGGATTAGATCCAGCATCCAGGACGCTCTCGTTCGCCTCTTCCAGGGTAAATGGGAAAGTAGGGGCCAACGAGCGGCGCCACGAGCGCTATGACGCGCCAGCTTTAGCGCCGGATGATGCTCTGGAATACATTTTCTTACTGAACTTACAAACCGTTAAATGCAATTGATAAGCTTGTGCGATCACTAAGGTATATGTCATTTACCTAAAGATGTGCGCTTTGGAAATTGATACCAATGTTGTGAAAGTGTGTGTATGTTTGATGTCGGTCTTTCATGGCAAAACAGAGCGACGAATTGATTGTAATATTTGTAGTAGAGCTAGTTGAAGGAATGAATTTTATTACTACTAAAATAAATAAATAAATAAATAAAGCTCACGCCTTGGTCCCAGAAGGGTAGGCAGAGATGATGAAACGCCACTTTGCACGGTCCTGACATACTTCCCTAGCTTCAATCACATCCATCAATCTTTTCATACAAGCTCTTTTATTCCTCTTACTTGGGACCCCAGCCATTACTACTAACTAATTTGTATAAACAATTTACGTTTACTGGTATCATATACGTCATCTAGCCCAGGTGCCACGTTATGGGCTGCATGAATTAAGAAGTTTATGAAAGCTTACAGTATATTTTTTAAGATTAAATACCTACGAGTGTTATATACTACTCGGATACTAGAAGAAGCACTGCTTACTCAGATTGCCAACAAATGTCCTTGCCATATAATTTTGGTATGAAAATCGATCCATCATCGTTAACGAGGTCAATCAAATAATATCAGTTTGTCATATCGTCTACATTGTAAGTTACTTGTGCCTTCGGTATATCTAAAAATGTATACCTTTTACTGGGTAATGAAATGGTTACGTATATAACTAAATTAATATTATATCAAGGGTACCGTGACATTAAAATAAATTGAAATGTGACCCATTGACCCCATAATGCTTCATAGAATGAAGATACATTTATGTACATAAAATATGTAAACATACTCTTACTTACAAATAAATCAACGTATCTTTCAAATGCCTACAAATATCAGACGCGTCGACGTTATGTTATTTAGTTGTAAGCTCTTACAAGTAAATAAGATTTTATTTGATAAAAAGGCTAATAATTTTCTAAACATGTTATTTGGCACGTAATCCATACCTTTATTTACTTCTTATATGTCTCAATACAGCAAGATTTACAATTAAAACGAAGCGTACCAAATGATAAATATATTGACATTTCATTTTATAAATTTCATTAAATTATAAAGTGCTACCAGGATAATATTGAACTAATCACTTCTTCCATCTCAAGGGTATATCCGTGATCGACATTTTTGTCACTTATCTATATTTAAAATTCGATCTTGCCCCTAAATTGACTATATAGTAGAAGATTCCGGAAGACACTTCAAAAGCTGTAAACAAACAGATAATATCACGTAATATCTAAATTCAAATTGTATTCTTTGTTATATGAAATCCTTGTTACTAAGTTTGTGATTAACCTTATCTAAACCGGAATATAAAATATTATTGTAATATAATTGATTTGAAAGATAGTAAACCAGGACAAATTGAGCAACATGCCACAAATCAAATAACCTCCTGACTATTTGGTGACATATGATTTTCAAATAGCTGTTCTGTGCGATAAGGCCTGTACCCCGCAGTGGGCCAATGATGGTTCAATCTACAAAATAGACCACATTGGAATCCATGCTTTTATTGTTGTTATACTTGCCTATCTCCAATAAAGAATTTCTTTTTTACTTTTTTAACATAAATTCTTAATAGTAGGACTTCTTGCCGGCGGATCTGTTTCCTGAACATTAGAACCTGGGCCTTTTTATGCCAAGAGCGAAATTTGAAATTACCTTTATTCTATTAAATAAATAAATAAAAAACATTAGAAATGTTTAGGATTAATAGATCTTGTGTTATCAAAAATACCCACCAATGGGCTCGAGCCTACCTATAAACAGTGTATAGGCCTAAGTCGTCCATGCGGGACCAGTGTGGATTGGCCGACTATATTATCAAAAACTATATTATTAGATTATTACACACTTATCACTCGGGTTGCATGTTGTAATAAACGCAAAAAAAATCATGTAGGTAAAATCAAATGTACGTGTGTAATACAAATAGAAATTACGGAAACAACAACAACTTAATACTAAAAAGTCCATTCACATTTTAATCCCAGCAATTACCTAAAATAACAGACGTCACCCTTCGCTAAAGAGATAATACGTTATATCCGTCTAAATTTAGCATTCGGGATTTGACAATGTATAATTACGGCTTGAATGATTATTTACCCACCGGCAACATCACTTAACAGTTCCGGATTAGCACGATATAACTTACCGAGTGATAACACTGTTATCTGAATCGGGGGTGTCATTCATGCCAGACTACAAAGGTATTTGTATTCATTTTGCTTCGGGTCAAAGACGAGTCAATGATTTATCTGGAAAACACCACATTGTGACGCACATAATCATGATTTTGTCCCGTGTTTTATTTAAATAATAGTGTAATCATTGTAGAGGTCGCATTATCCGCCTACGCTGATAAGTATGTCACGTGAACCTGTTGTATTGAAATTTAAAGAAAATTAGTACAAGTTCTATGCGATGTTATAGTACTATCACATATTACCTTGACATTTTGCAAAGTCTTAGAAATATTTTTATATTAAAGTCGAGAAAGTTAATGAATCATTGTTACTGTTTCCGTTTTAAATATATTCTCTTGTCAGAATTATGTAGCAACTCTTCACAAAAAGACTTGATGTTTCATTTAACACAAAATTAGCAGTTAACTGCATTGCAAATTGATCTGAATAGTGTTCAGTATATTAACATTGTATGGGACTTTAAATTAAATTCTTATTAAGGATACTTCACTTGTATAAAGCAAATATCCGTAGGTAATCTTTTCATGGATTTAAATTAAAAATTCAACTTCAAATGCATTTCGATTATTTTATATTACATCTGTATTTATTCTCATTTAAATTACACTGTATTCATGATTAATTCTTGAAATCTAATAACACAGTGCGCATGCATGCAACAACTGCTGATGCAACTTATTAATAATAAATAAATATTAAAAAATAAAGTTGTCTTTAAATTACAATTTTTTAATCGTTCATTATAGTTTATCAACGGTTTTAATGTGCCGAAATGTTAAAATAGCTAAGACGATAGACATAAGAACTCATTTTTGTAGATACAATAAAACTAACCAATAAATTTTTAAAGGAATTTTTTTGAAAGTACCCAAATTTGAGTAATTTCTTGTGTTGATTTTGTGTTGGCTCATTTGCTGTATTTTAATTGTTTTAAGTCTTATTGAAGCATCGGTGTCTTTTCTATACAATTTTTATTAGTGAGGACCTATAATTGGCTACTTGTTGTTATTTGTGTATACTTTTGTGTTTCATTGCTGTTGGTCCTCCTATGAAATAAATAAATAAATACACCAACAATGATTCCATTATCGTTTAAAACATATAATAGGATTTATTTTGGATATGAAAGCATTGCATAGTATTTTCACGGTGACTGCGACGATCATACCTAAGATTAAACATTAATTAAAGTATAACTCTTAATATTTTTCACACTTTTAACCGCAAGACACAATAGAAAGTCTAATGCTGCTTATGTGATAACGACTCTGACGTTTTTAGTCTTTAATGGTGTACTTGGTTGGTTACACGTCATTATACAATTAAATCTTTGTTTTGCAGACGAAGCATACATGAAGCTAGCACTGGAGACAGTGGAGGAGCTGGACTGGTGCCTCGATCAGCTAGAGACCATACAAACACACCGCTCCGTCTCCGATATGGCTTCGCTCAAGGTAAGTGCACCTGGTAATATGTTACCGCTACGGATTCACCAACATCCGCAGATTAAAACACTTTGTGAAGTAAAATGAGTTGAGTAACCCGTAATAATACGCGTGTATACATGAAGATGTTATGTTATTTTAAGGCTTGACTGTAATCAGTCTAGTCTTATAAAACATCACCTACTGGTGCAAGAAAGTTAATCATATATAACGAATGTGTTGTTTGAAGATAAAGCTATTAATGTTACATTTACTTAGAAATCTGTGTACATCTTGCAGGGACTTTACATCTAATTGAATGAAAAAAGTGTGCATAATTAAAAATAAATGTGAATCCACAGTATTAAACTAATTATCATGATTATTTTAATAGTAATTTATTATACCTATGCATGTTTATATTGAAAGCAATCTTTTTCATTGCGTTCAGAATGACACCAAAAATTAAAAATAATGAAAAATTTCCTTTCTTTTCTATGAGTCATATCTCAAAGACTTAGTAACTGTAGGGTGGATAGTTTCAATTGTGTTTTAGGAATATTTGGCGATGACCTAACGTCCATGATTTCATTGATACTATAATCTTATAATCCTTCGTTGTAGTTTTGTCACAATCTGAATATGTTGCTATGTAAACAGATTTCAAAATAATAACGCTCATGTAGTTCTTATCACTTCAATCCGATGAATTACGATAGTAGTCGTGGCTATTTATGTGATGTTCCAAATGATTAAGAGTTACCATATATAAACTAATAATAGAACTATATTTTTTATAAGTATATCGTGAGTGCAAAAGACAAGAACATACCAGACTAAATGCCATTTTTATGAAATAGAACAATGTAATCAGATGTGTACTCAATGAAATTAAACTGAAAGCTTACCTAAACATATGCTGTTGTTTAGGCAAGCTTTCAGTTTAATTTCATCGAGTAAATACATGTTTATTTGCCATCTGATTTTTTTTTTAATTAGTTAAAAATATCTAATCGAAACGGATCTGTCATTTAGGTAATAACTACGATTTTTTAATGGTCTACATTGAACAGTCATTACCGAATATTGGAACCACCGAATATAAGGTCGTACCTTTCACAGTACCACTCCATTAGCATATCTATAAAATAACTTATTATAAAATGAGCATGTTATTATTTTGAAGTTTCGTTTCTACCTAATAACTGATAAAATTTGCAAATGTCAACCCAACCACCAATATTATTTATAACATCATTAATCATGAATGTGCATAATCTTAAGAATGTTCTGTCTTTCGGCTTAGCAATGCGTTATACCGTTGTCAGTATTTATTTGCGTCCTTATTCGTTACGAGTGTAATACCTACATTGAAGTTGTATTGTCCCAGTAGCCTATAATGGTGTTAATATTATTTTCCTTTCTTGTGTGTATGGAAGACGGATTAACCTCTGAATATATGCGGGCAAATAACTATATCTAGGATAAAGATCCCACAGAAGTTTTGGGATAAGCATTGAATCGATGTAAAAGTAAAAATAATATAGAAACTTAATACACCCTTCCTTATTGAATATATATATAATAATTACTTGTATTCATGCTACAAGCATTCCCGCATCTAACACTTTTAAAATTATGTCGTGGAGCAATGACTCAATCGATATTGCATAATTATGTACGTAACTATAGATCGTTTCGCCACATCACTTTAGCTCGACGGCCTCATAATAATTCTCCTTCCTTTATAGGCATATTGCGGTATCTGAACCATAATATAGTTACGTTATGAACTGAACCTGAATTTCATTATAACCCATATAACAATGGATAGGCACTTTATATAATAAATGCGGGTTGGTGATCGAAAAGCCGCCGCCGTCGGTCCCGGACATATCATATACCCCCGTTCGGCAATTGGGGTACTTATTGTGGCAGTCACGAAAACATATTTTGCCGTAATACAGTTCAGGTAAATAAGAAAGAGTTTTTTTTATAAAATTCGTAATATAACAAAGCTTCTTGTTTTTTACGTACAAAAATCCCACACAAGTGAAGAACATTGCCGAACAGTAACGGAACTGCATTATATACTATGGAGAAAGAATACAGCTACAAACTACTTGATAATTATAGTACTGGAACAGCCGTAATCCAAATATTTAGGATTTAAGGGAAAAAGCGTTAGTGAAGAGTTATTGTAAAAATGAATTAAAAGTCTTTTGGTTATAGAAGTTGCAAAAATTCCGCCCTACCATTCATTGCAGGTTATATGAAAACTTGTAATAATGAATAGTCATTGTCAATAACGGATCGATTCGAAGTAATAAGTGTATGAGCAAGTACAACATTTTATCAGGAATATTCTCTTACTCTGGTGCCTATAAGGAAATACACGTGCACGTACGTTAACGGTTCACATCAACAAATATAATATCAAACGAGAGATTGCAGAAGTATGTATCCACGTGTACGGATAAAAATGTTGCTGAAATTGTTCAATGAATATGAATACTTTACTTAAATTGAAAAAACCTTATGGTTTTTCGAGCTAAAAAGAATTCCTGGTGTGATAAAGAATATAACATCAGGAACTTCTAGACACCATTTTCTGAGACTCTCTCATTCGATCCATGCATATTACAATGAATGTATTTACTTTAACACGAAGAAGGGTAGAGCGCTAAGACACGTCTTACAGGTTATTTAAAATATAAATTATTCAACACTTCATGATGATTGCATGAATTATTCAGTCAAAAAGACGTAAGATAATATCATTGAATAATGTAGTTGCTGCCACTTTATAATAGAAAGGTATATCCGATTAATTTGTTTACACTTTACTTCAATAAAACTTCGAAAATTAATACATCGATAAAGTATAAGCGATCTGTATTAAAAGAGTTCTTGAATGAGTACTGCGACGTAGCAAACACAGGAACTTTAAGCTTTGCATTAAATACAGACAGCAAAAATAATAGTAAAAATGTCATGATTAGTTAACCCTTTAGCTTCCTATACTTTTCAAAGTAGGGTATAACTTTCTAATGATAAAAAGCTAATATAATATGTTTAAGTTTTAAAGATGCGGTACTTTGTATGTACCTAGACTTATCAAGTTAAACCAGGTACTAGGGTACCAGGGTTATCATTGAGTTTTATGGGACACCCGTTTAGGTTTATTACTGCAGATTAGTATTAGTTGGTGATTTTGCGACATATTTATTTCATTATTATTTGTAGGTTATTGGATATCCAGTAAATTTCAATAACCTTATTATATCTGAGTATTGTGCACATAGAATATGATAAATGTGACTATAGTAGGGAATGATTACGTACAGGTACATATTTAAGCAAAACAGACATACAACTATATAATTTTAATTTTTATATTCGTCTTACTTAGCATTCATTCTTATGTGAGATTACACACATTACACAACATACAATGAGTGAACATATTTACTTAGTGCCTTTGTATTATTGCTTAACATATAAGGTACAAAAAATATGTACCTTGAAATTCATTTAACGCTGGTAGTCTGCTGGTAATTCTGATTTGTGGGATCACTGATATACGATAGTAAAAAGCAGGCACTTTCATGAATTCCAACATTTTGGATGTCGCTTGTTAATTTTACGAAATCCAAGCGAACTGTCTGGATTAAACTTGGAACTCGATTTGGGACAAGCACTTGATCGGTGGCGCGTTAATTTAATAAAGAAAACATATCTAAAATATTATGAACGACTTGTTCGTGCTCCCGATTAAGTACATCAATACTCAAAGCGGCTTTGGCGAGGGGAAGTTTTAATGATTCCCGAAATGAGACAACTTTACTACCTGAATTTTATATGTTTTCCTTTTCAAGGAATCCGGATCCAACGAACGCAGAAGTTTTTATTTTTTGGTACTTCACAGGGGAGATTTAATCAACATAATAGCTTCCTACGCTTACAGTGTTCCTAAGTGCATCGCACTTTTTATTTCAGTCTTTCATTTTGTGATTGCACTCAAAGCTTTGTGCTAGAGTCGATTTTAATTTCTTATACTAACATCAGTTTCAGCACCGTAATTTTCCACTGTTTTCTTAGTTGGGTTTAGTTTGTTCCTGACTTGTGATGCGAGTAAAGTAAAGGATTGTATAAACAGAATAACTGTTTTAAATTGTACTTTAAAGCATGAATGAATATTTCTAAATGCTATATAATATTTACCTAGTAAACCAAGCTAACAATGATGAAGGGCTCTAAATATTTACTTCTAATGGTCCTGAAATTAATTACTTCATAAGATGTTGACCTTTCTTTCACAGCACCTAAATAAAGTTCAAGTTTTGGGACAGGAGAAAGGTTAAGAGGTTATGAAATAATGTACCTTTTAACAATGTAAGTACAATTTTGTAAAAAAATTGAATTAAAATTACTTGTCAACAGGTTGACCTCAAAAGACTAAATGTACTATATTACTGATATGCTCGTATAGTTTGCTAAAAGCTCTCTTGAACTCCAGCTACACATATCTCCCTATTTTGAACCAGATATACCAGCCCGGCGCTTTTCTCATTCAGTCCCCCTCAGAGACCTGAAACCCCGTCAAGGCTACCCACAATTATTGCTAGCTCAGAATCCAAATCTTCCGATACATATAAACCCGCATTCCAATTTAGTTTTGCAAACCAAGTAGCCTTACGTCACGTTTGACATAGGTCACAGAATCAAAGAAGCAACAACCGGTGTGAAAACCGAAGTCCTTCAAAAAGTCGAAGGGATATACGAGTGTGCGTGACAGGGCGTCGTTACATATGAAGGGCACAAACTACACAATGACGCAAATCTCGACCGGGAATATATCCAATTGCTATTACACAGCTAGAGATTTGTATTAATAATTCAATGTTGTTACTATTTTTGTGGTCACCCATTGGCAACCAACAAAGTTCAACCATAGAAAGGTCTTTACTGACGCAATAAAAAAATAACCTTGCCACTGAGCTAACGAGCGCGTTCACCAACTTGTTACCAATGCACTACGTAGGGGCCGCACGTCACTGTACATCAAATTCAAGTGATACACTAAAGCTTCATTTGTAATTCAAAAATTTCAAATCGATGCCGATTAGTAGAATATGCAGTAATATGTGTTATTTATAGTATACAAATGAGCAGATGATTCACTTGTTATTATGGCCCACCCATGGACACTCGGAACACCAGGACTAGAAGTATATTGCGGCCCTTGAAATGGAAGAGAAAGGAAATAAAGGAGACTTTGGAATTGGGGCATTCTACTGAAACACCGATTTTTTACCGAATGACAGTAGTAACAAAATGCAAAGCATTGTTTCACGCTGATTTTCAACGAGGCCGCGGTAACTACTTTCTCTCTTTTCAACCTATCGCAGTCCACTGTTGAACATATGTCTCCCATTTCTGGGATCTGGCGATATATGGCGAAAAAATTATCTGATCCGGCGAGCTATGTCGATTTACTACAAATTTGTACCGAAAAACGACTTTCCCAAACCTCTCATTAGTCTAGAGTATAACGACCCACTGCACCCCACACACGGAGCTTCTCACACAGGATTCTCAAACTTATAATTGTGTTGGTATTTATTATTGTGCATATAAATATCTCCACCTACAAGTTGATATTTACGCTTCATCCCTTCAAAGTAATGAGCTATAATATGTTTTACGTATCGAGTCACTATTACCAGCGTAAACCGCGGTCGTCCCACGCTTCGTTCATTTATTTGAACATACAGACTGATTGTGTGGCTTCGGTTACATCGGTTTGTATTTTATTTGTTATTCCAGGATGCCGATTGATGTTTCGAAATGCTATATTTATCTTATAAACCTCAACGTTGCGGTGACGGCGTCAGGGTATGTTACAAATACAACCAACCGTGTTTGATTTACAACTGAGGTATCATTTATGACGTATTTTGTCTGAACTATATCTGAACTCCATAAGTGTAATAACTGCCTCCGTGGTCAAGTCTGAGCGTTGAGTTTACATCCCTTCTCGATTTAGTTTGAATCCCTTAGAAAGGCTGTATTTTAAAAGTCTCTTCGTGTGACTTTTATCAGTTTGGTTTAGTCATTGCAGGATAAATCATCCGATCCGAATCTGAAAATTATATTTTAGATGATGGTAAATTTAGTGATTCCGGTATACATTTTATAAGTTTTACCCAAAAGGTGTATTTGTGGGAACTAGGCTCGCTTGGGTACGGTGGTATTGGTGTAAGTAAAACGACAATTTATACAACAATTTACGACAATATTTACAATAATTTACGTTATGTAATACAATTTCAGATGCATATTCCATATCAAAGAGCTTTTGACATCAAAAACTAATAATAGTCAATATGCATAGCAAATGAAAACAAAATTCTCATGTTTTATCAATTACCTGCCAGTATTTTCGGATGTTATTTACTTAAAAGCTAAGATTCAAACAAATTTATTATTGAATTTTATTGTACAAATTATACATAAAAGACTAGACAGGGGGAGTGAACTTCACTCTTTCAGGTGGTTTTATTACATGAAACATTTCTAACTTTAAAGCTTTTTTATTTTCGGTATTCGCCTTTGACATGATGAGTCGATATAATTTATTGTGACTTCAGTACCATGCTACTAAATAAGCAGAATTACGATAGATATTTATTTTTCTTTGCATCAAATAATTTTAAACGTAATCTGTAATGTCATGTCATACATTATATCAATTAATTAAACCGTTACGTCGTAGTTGTTACTTTGAGGTTGTTTAGAAGGTAAAAATCGTTAAATTTCATTTTATCATAAGTGCTTTTTGTAAGCCTAATTTGAAATAAATGTTTTTGACTTTGACTTTGAATTAAATAAATATTTTTCTAAGTATAAATAGACGCATAGTATCTGTAAATTCGTTCGAAACGTGAAAGATTCCACTCCTAATTGAAAGAAAGAGCTGTCTATTTATTAAAAATAATACTATTATCGTATTCCTTATAATAAGAATGTAAGCTATCATCTCATCACAAAGACGCTAAACTTTCAAACCGCACATTCTAGGAAAAGTTGAGTCAGCGCGCGAAATGACACATCTATGTTGATTTACCGCATTTTCATGATACCTGATAAATTTAATCCAATACGTTTCAAGATGCCAACTCAATGTGGATATAGGACAAAGAAAATTAAAAGTTTTAATGACTAATGAAATATCAAAATTCTCTACATGACTCTACTATGTGGAAATTCTTCTTCCGTGCAGTGGAGCTGATATGCTGATGATGAATGATGAAAAATTATGTTGGAGTATACAGTTTTTTTAATTAAAGGCAACTTTTCAAAGGGCACAAGAAGCGGACCGGGATATTTGTAGTACAATCGAAAAAGGCTCATGTCTTGTAGTAATTATAACACGTATAGTAAAGTGAAAACAGTAATAAAATTCCTCTTTAAATAGGCCGGATTGCCTATAATATTTTGTATGTATACTATGATATGTATGATTCCAAATAATTTATTAAACAAGATTACCGATCACGACATATTACCAATATCTGTAAAATTTACCGTTGGAGATTCGGTCATTCCTCTTATTGAAAATGATTAAATTTTTATCATATGTTTACTTTATACTGTAATTCAACGCGCAGTTGTCCACCGGACGCTTTTTAAGTCACGTACACACTATTTAATATAATAATATGCAATCCCAATTCGCGGTGGTGTGTTCTATAATTTTCTAGGATTTAGCCCTTTAAGATAATTTACAATCAGGATACATATACAAACACCGTTTATCGGTGTTTTTTTGTTGAAATGTCGATAAAATGCGTAGGTATAGTGATCATAACTATAACTCATGTATGTCACATTAACATATTCATAGGATCGTTATATTTATGCTCATTTATTTAATCAATAAATATACAAATATGCTGAAAGGATCACCCGCACGTAAAATCACAAACAAAAATATTTGTGTCGCTTATACGATCGGAAATTTATAATTTACGTTTCAATCCTTAAAATATGGAAAAAATATATTATGCTTCAATATTAACTATTCAAATAAATAGACAAGAAAATAGTTTTATTTTTGTAGAATACGAAGTTATTTGTATTCTTTTTTTAAATTAAATTTTCTTTGTTCAGTGCCAAATATAGTTATGGTTTCTATAGAGATATTTATAAAATGGTCCATTGTCGCTGACAACTCGTACGACCGCTTGTGGATGTTTATTTACTATGTGGTAGCGCTCTCAGGGCTAGTTTCCATGAACGACGCCGAGTCGGTCACGTACGCACACCGCCCGCCCGCCTTCGATCTTCTTCATATTAGTTTTTATTTCTCGCAAGATACCGTTTTGTAAACATCGTAGACAGTCACCGTATTTATATTTGATTTTGTATTATTGTTTGTTGACGGCTTAAATGGTGCATTTTGTGGAGATCCCGCCTAGTGTTATAGATTATACTATCACCGAGTTCACACTTTTATGTATTAAAAAAATCACACACACACACTTGGGTTTCTATTGAGTTTGTGAAAGTGAACTGAAGTACATATTATGATTTAACCTAATCTACTCCAAATTAAATACTTTCAAAACATTAAAAAAATATGACTTAAATGATGAGTCTAAAAGAATTAAGAAATAAGCGTTAGTAATTAATTACATTTGGCCTTAAGTTTATTTCACATTCGACATGAATTTTTGGTGATGTTATATCACCAAAAATCAACCACAAATAATAATTGCTTTAAAATGTAAATGCAGACAGAATAGGCACGTGATTATACATTCACGGCATAGAGTTCTGCAAACAGAGCATTACATTCGCTTTCTCACAACATAATGTTTATTTTCCGACCGCTCGCTTCTATCGAAAAATAAGAACAGATAGAATTCCCTGAAAGTCGCAATTTTTCGTCAGACGCTCACTCGAATAAACACGGCGCGTTCACAGGCTAAGTGGAAACCCCGAAGGCTGATTATTAGGCCCGGTTCAATATTTCTTCACTTCTTATTGAAATACGAACGTAATAGCATTTCCACCAAACCTTTATATCTGTTTTATTGAGACGCTCAAATAGAAATTCCGCTCTAGGCACCAACAACAACATTTTATATGTTCTCAGAATTTCATGCTGTAACAACAGTTGGTACTGGAATAGATTTTATTTCAGTAAAAGAGGTTTGGATTGTAACTCGGCAAAATAATGGTGACGCACAAACCCTTCTTAGAGGACAATGATCGATTTCTCCGTTAAGCTGTTTACCTCAGGAGGGTTTGAGGGAGCTAATTGGGTAAAATCTCAACGATATAATTGGATGTAACGAACAGTTAAGAAGCTAATAAGAGTAGGCGTATCGAAAATATTATTCCATTCTTATACTACAAGATCAGTATATACAAGAAAGTCGAATATTTCCTTGATTGCCGTAAGAAATAAAATAATATCTAAGAATTGCTTTAAAATATTAACGAACCAATAAACGAACGAACGAAAAATAAGGCCAATATATATAATATATGGCTGGCTCATCACACTCAAATTTAATAAGCAGAAAGGCACTTTTTTGACGAACCTAATGGAAATGAATATCAGTGAAAGCAAGTTAATTATTAGATGGGAGGAAATTGTTCAAATAAACTCCTTGTAATATTCGGAGCAAGCGCTTTACTTTTTCTTTAAGAGGATTTTTTACTTATAAAATATTTGCTCTAAGCTTCAAAAAATAATCCATTTGCGTGGGTTCCATTTAGTTCATCATTTTGGAAGCATTTCAATAATGAATAATTTATTGTCACATATATATGTCAAAACATCATATATTTATATATTTATTTTAAATTTGGTAATAACTTTTCTTATCTATGATTATTATTCGATACAGTTACTTTAGATAATAATAAGTTAGTACTTACTTATACCCCATTCTTCATTCTGGCGTATTTTGTAAAGATATAAACTTAAAATAAAATTTTAAGCTTTGTATATGGCAACTGACAGAGGTTCCCAATGCTGCTTCTTTTTATCTGTGATGTCCTTTGTGACGCCATCAAGCGTGGTATTACTAAAAGCATCGCGTATAAACATTCAAAGCGCGGATACACAATGAATGATTCCATTATAAAGCTTTTCCATTCTACTAAGTAAAGTTTAAGGATAACAACGTGGAAAATAACGTTTGTACAATGGTATTTGTTTGTAAAGGTATAATTGTCCATATAATAGCTGTATTAATAAATTCCATATGAGTGACACATGGTATTTTGCATTATTTCATGCAAAAACAAAAAGATGTTTAGTGTCTTAAATTCTAACGGGTAGAAGTAAACCATTACAATGAATTCATTGACAAATGTTAACTCTTTTGTCATAATATTAATTCAGCACAAAGAATGCCCTTAAAAGCATTGTTTAATATAGGTAGGCACCTTCTCGCATATTACTACATGTAGTTTGTTATATCAAGAGAGTCAACAACAACGTCAACAAAACTAACGAACGCTTCCATTCATATTTATTTCCCAATGGAATTACAATTCAAAAGCACACCTTTTTGATTGATATACGGGTCGGTGTTTTATAATACAGACGTGGTGTAAACGGGTCGGTGCCGGGAAACTCGTGTCAACCTTCGCCGTCGGCGTGGAGGTCGGTACGGACGTCATAGCTAACCGGGTCATTTTGTATCCCTTAGCACAATACACCGGCCCACCGATATGACGTGTTGTCGATATGGGTCTAACAGAGAAAGCGTACGCGTTTTCAAACTTAATATACGAGTATATACTGGGTATATTGTTGAGTTGTTTCATTTTTGGCGATATTTAACAGACAGCACAAGATGGTAAGTGGTTATGGACTATAGTACAAATGACATGACATGAACAGTTCCAAACTAAAAGTTGTAATAACCTATCGTAGATACATTGATTAAAGTTGACCCGAACAAGCCCGCCTGTTTATATAAGGTTAAAGAATTGTGACTATATATAACAACCGCTAAATCTCCCACAAGTAAAAAGTCGCTAGAATATATTTACAAATAGAAGTTTGAATCCAAACGTTAACTAAATGATGCATTGGCAAAAATGTACCAGTATTTGGTGCCCTTATACACTTTAATCTTTCGACGGCTACATAATTCTGTTGTTTGAGTTTTTGTCTCTCAAACAAAATTTATTCACGGGGGTTTTCCGATCCACCTTCTCCAGAACTATAGGGAAAATCCAAGCGTAAATTAAAGAACAAAAGGTTAGGAAACTTAACATTGTTAAACAAAGAAGTGTGTGCCTTGTTATGTTTGCTATGTAAAAGACAACCTTCTTATTTCTTCATCGGATATATGCCACTTGTAGATGGTAATTATAATAAATTAAATTATTTTAATGCGTAAGTCAAAATACATTATTCTGATAGGCCATTTATGAAGCATTTATGAACGTTAATCGTTAAAATACAATTTGTTCAAAGATACAATTTGTTATAGATAATGGACCATTGCGATCATATCCTTGAACAAATTATATTCATCGGATAATATGTAACTGTGCTTGTACAATTGGTACTATGGAGCTTTTTATTAAAAAAATGTAGTCCTTCTTAGGAACCTTCAATTAAATAAAACAAGTGATACCGAGTGTATTGCGCACTTATTTGTATGAACGTGACTACGATCACGCCACCTCAACTGTCGTGTCCCATCTAGGGATGCCCGTTACGATACGATATATCGGAATATCGATACAGCACTATACGATATATCGATATTTGATGCGATATTTTGACCATACGATACGCTTCGATATATCGCATTCTTATAAAATATCGCATAACGTATCGTATCAAACTATGTCGGTGATTAATTTGTATAATAGTTGTCGCAACTTCAGTTCCTTCTGAACGCCTGTTTTCTTTAGCTGGACACACCTTTCCGAAAGCCGTAATAGGTTAAATCCACAGCGCTTATCAAAATTATTATTTTTGCGTTGTTTAAGTGTTGATCAATGGCAATTGTGAATTTTTATCGAATAAAACTATTTTAAATATATATTATTTATTTCTTTTACAAAATAAAATTATATAGTAACTACTAAAAGATAACCCTTCGCACGATAGATACTCATTATATCGCATATTAATTGAATGGCATGCGATACGGTTACGATACGATATATCGATACAAAGGAAATCGATAATATCGCGTATCGATACAACCAAGTTCGATACAGTTACGATGCGATATATCGATACAATACACTTTTTTGGGCATCCCTAGTCCCATCTATTACAATTATTGAGTGCATGGACAATTGGACTCCTGTTTATAAACAGTTATACATCCATGGCTGATATTAGTTGAAGATGGTGCATCACAGACAGTTAAATATTATATTCAGACATAGTTTTTACTGAGCTAGTGAAGGTATTTTGATTTAACTAATTAAAATGGGACCACCTCTGAAGTTTCCTCTTTCCAACAAAAAATAATCATCAAAATCGGTTCATAAATGACGAAGATATCCGCGAACAATCAAAAAAGCATATCGAATTGAGTAACCTCCTTTTTTAAAATAGCCAAACTGCTAAATCAATGTATGATGTAAAGATGATCTCGTCCCATTATATCAAGTGTTTATTTATATCAAACACACATTCACGACTCTTCCTATTAGTGTGCCATTATTATCTCCTAGAGAATTAAATCTTTGTATTAGCTATGATGTACACCTTTGGGGTTATGTTTTACAATGAAGAATAAGCAGAATACTCTTTACTGACTTTAACAACCTCCTCCACGATAGTTAGGGATTTGCAATATTTGCCGGACATGCGCGTTAGAAATAGAAATACCTACAAAATACCAGGTTTAGTTGATTTAGATAGCTTTTTAGCTTTAGTTAGATAGCTCAACAAACCGTTCTGTGCTGACTGATATGTACTTAAGCCGGCGTTTAAAGCACCCGCGAGTAGAGTAGGGGGGCGACAATTGTATTCTTATCGGTCGTCACCACACGAAAAAGTAATAAATATTTCGTCCTGGTCGCTGTTATTGTTGTCGGAATTGCAAAGTCTATGTTTGTGACGTGGCATTCATGTAGAAACACGAAGTTAATGAGTTAAGTAATGATTATTAAGCGTATCTTTTCAAATTTCATTCTATAATGGGATGGCTTACACTTTATAATATACACTGGTATTATACTTAGTGTTTGTAATTTAAATTCACAAAGTGGAAAACTTTGGCAAGCTAAAATTGAATAGTATCACGACCCGTTTAGTGAAACTTTAATTATATCTCTACAAGGTAAATAGCTACTGTGAAGCGTCTGATGAAGATAATAATTAAGTGTATACAAACAATGGTTGTATTGTTAAAGCAGCCCTTTAAGATGATTCATAGCCGTAACATAAACCATACTAACATATTCGACAAAGAATGGGTCGTGAAAGATATTGTTTAGAATGACTCATAACACGAAAGTTCAGCACATTGTTGTGCTGGACTGGAACATAGACAATTATCTTGTTTGGTGATTTTAAAAACCAGCAGCAAAATTTACGCTATAAAGGTCTTAAAAGATATGTGAACGCAATTCGCAACATAATGCTTAAAACTGGACATTAACATTTCATATCATCTGTCTGGATACCACAATTGCATGTATTTCTGGAGTAACAGCTTAACTGTTAGTGGAGCTGTGTTCCGTACTGAAAATATGAGATAGATAGTTATACTGAAACTGTTAGGAACTGGCACAAATTAAGTATGAATCTGTGATATGTTCCTTTTTTGAGATCATTAGCTTATATAACATGCGATAGTACCGCTTTCTTCGGATGGGCATGATGGGAAGAATGGTTATAACCATTCTTCATTGGTTAAATTTTGCTATACCAGTATTGTGATTTCCTTTTTTTTAAGTAACAGTACATGTTAATGACATTATATAAGTTGAAAATAGAACTAAAAGCATACACCACAGTGCGCAAGGACGTTCATACTATGCTCTTCATTGTTTAATAAACACACATATAAACCCGCCAATTAATGTTTATGTCAAACATGTGTTTGTTATTTGGCGTTAATGTTTCAAACCGGTCGTTGACATTCACACGCCGATATAATTATATCATTGAATTTTAATTATACTTGACTCTTTTATAATAGGTATATTTTGTTTTTAAGAGGGCACACTTACCTTGACCAACTGATTGACAGACAGAAGTTTACTCCTTAAGGATTAAATTACAATAGAATAAAAAAATGTGTACCTCCTACCTAGAAAATTGTTAACTTATTTTCATTAAATATACTGGAAGCTTAATGAGCGAAACAGTGTTGTGACAACAAGCTTTTTTTATAATAAAAGTGTGGTTTAAAAACAAAAAATATTATGCTAATTTTTGTATAAGAATAGCGTACGTGATACATTCTGCGTGTTTTATGTAGGTCATGGCTGTCCGTGTTTTGAGCACACAGCTCTGATGGACCCGTATGTTTTGCTGCGTTAGATATCTATCTTATCGTAATCAGGCTTACTTTTTTATCTGTGTCATTATCAGACTATGATTAGCATATGAATTTAAGCCTTATTGTCGTCTAAGTTTTAAATCCACGAATATAATTACTGTTCAGGTAAAAACATATTTCGTAACTCATTATAAGTTCCGCGAGACACGTAAGCCAATACTTCAAGTAGCGAAGGAAAGTGAAATATTAATAGAAATAATGTTAATAATTATTTCAGTGGCCAACATAACAGATTAAACCAGGCCAACTAAGTAAATTTACAACATTTAATGAGGTTTAAACGCAATTTACAAGTGTACATCTGGACTTGAATTAGTGAAAGTGTTTATATCACTTACCGTAGCGCTACCTATATGAAAATATGATCAAAAAAGACACATTTATTCCAAATATCATTTTTTTGTTTACAAATGGACATTGATGGTGTCATTGATTTATATTTTTATTTATGATGTGCTTGCTCTTTATCACTGACTATCCTAGTGGAAGAGATGTGCTAAGAAAAGCCTATTCGCTCGTTTTTTTTAATGTCACAGGGTTGAATGTGCCCGGAAAAATCTATAACGTATTTTTTATTTAAGGTTGACTGAAAAACGATTTGCTTGTTGCTCTCAAAGCGCATACAGATCACTCAGCTACTGCAAATATGCGGCTGCTTTACTATTGACATACATCGGTTAATTGAAGCATACGAGTATTTAATTAAAAATCGTGGCTCAATTTTGATATATCTGAATCATCATCATCATGAATGACTGGTGAACAAGAGTTAGCGAAAAAGTATTGCGTCACAAGTGGTATTTTGCAGTGAACAAGCGTTTATTGAGCTTTCAATGCGACCACGCTATATTCATCAACAAGTATAGGTAAATGAATTGTGTATTCGCAAATAAGTATCCAGTTCCGCATGCGATGTCAAGGTCTGTAAGGTGCATGGTTGAACACAAACGAATAATAAGAAATGAAAATGTGGAGTTTCTAAAATTTTCTTCCGTTCGAATTTCAAATAGGAGGAAGTGTCTTAGCAATAATTAAAATAATCTTTAATTATATCAGCAATCCATTTATTGTACTTATCAGAATTTGTATTTATATAACACATTTTCTTTATATCACGAAAACAATATGTATCTATTAAATATGGGGTGAGTTTCTGTTGTTAGGTTAGGTTGCTCATTTTGTTTGTGACAAACAAAATTATCTGCATTTTGTTAAATGTTTCACGTTACTCAAAATCAACATTAGAATAAATGAGGTCGTTAATATAATAAGCTCATCTTCGTATTATAAATAATAATGTTCATAGTTCACTCAACCTATTCATTACCTCTAAAATATATATATATATATATATATATATATATATATATATATATATATACCACTCCAAGAATACGTAACCCAATTATTCAATTTCTCCGAAAATCACCAAGCATTGTTTTTCTGAATTATCT
Source organism: Leucinodes orbonalis (assembly GCA_019425675.1). NCBI lineage: Eukaryota > Metazoa > Arthropoda > Insecta > Lepidoptera > Crambidae > Leucinodes > Leucinodes orbonalis. The sequence goes on from PQWD01003248.1 coordinate 24,693, forward strand.
TTAAATACAGTTCAATTTAAATTCTCATTTAAAGCGAATGGCGAGTCATTTTTTAAAATACAATGACATCGTCTTTCACACAAATTAGTTTTGGAAACCATATTTCTAATCTAGCGTTAAATATCAAATAATGCAAAGAAATATCGCTATCAACAATGCCAAAATATTGTTTTACTATCAGCTTTAACTTTACTGTTTAATTTTTATTTATGAATGATTAATTTATCAGTTAATGGAAGCTAAAGAGGTACGGTTAAATTAAACCATTATTTCTAAAATAAATATAATCGCAAAATAAATACTTAAAATATATGAAACGTTTCTAATTATTTATTTGCATATTTGACAATGCCTTATGTCTATCATCTCATGGCTGAAAAGTGTGTATGTATATTGAAAAAAATTGGTCAAGGCATTTACCTACGTAGGTAAACGACTGCTGAAAAGAACAACCAGGCAAAACGTACTGTGACGAAACTATTGTAAGAACACTTTAAACGTTGTGTTCTCTTTTACATAAAATAGAAAACAATAACGCATTACGCAAGGAAACGAAACTTGCCATGTTTATTTAGAAATTGAACAGTCAGACTATGAAAGTGGAGTGTAGAGAATGTAAATAAGGTAGTAACATGAATTTACCACTACTCTACTAAAATCAAATATAAAGATTGTTTTACAACCACTTTTATATGAATGAGGAAAACTAATGCATACGCTTTATTTTCTTAAGAATTTTATCTTAGATTGAATGTATGGATAGGTAATTAGGATCAGATGTAAAATCAGTTGTATTATCATATATCGCGTCAGATAGCAATGAGCGACATTGTCCTTCTCTATGTAACGCGCAAATCCTTGAAAAACAAACAAAATGGCGACCAGCAGTAGGCTGCTGTTAAATAAAAATAGAATAAATGTCAAGCATTAGTGAGTTAATTTTAACTAGTGACAGGCGTGACAAGATCGTTTTTATAACAAAAACTTGAAAAAAGTACTATTGAAATAAAATGGACAAAAACATTTGTATTTTAAAAATAGGTAGTGTATTAATAAAACACTGGTCACTAATTTGTGAGATATGAGAAATAATATAGTAGCAAACAACACTCTTGCTTTTCCTACATCGTGTTAAGTTAAAATGGAGTTCCATTAATCCAGGTTTTGAATTAAATGACATTAATCTCAGTCTTAAAGCTTCAACCTTTTTTAAGATCCCCTGTCGTAATAATCGTGATAAATGTGTTAAATCTCGGTCTGGTTTACTTCCGATCCTGAGAAGATACTGTCAGATCAGGGATTACGAAGTCGATAAGTAAACTGGGTCAAGATCATGTTTAATATTGAACAACATCTCTGGGTCTCTTAACACCTTGACGACACACGAGAGTATCGTAACGCGGATTATTAAGCAAGCAATATTTATTAAACGTTATTAGCCGTCTACATAGCTATTATCATGTTACCCCTATAATTTAGTGTAATCTAATTTTATCATTGTTTTCCACACGCATTATACGACACGTCATCGAACCATCGATTGCAGAACATGATTTATGATATCGGAGATAAAATCGTTTAGGTAATTTCACTTCGCTCGGTAATTAGGTAGGCACTTTCAAACTGTGTCCGTCATCTGTCAGCCGGATATGGCATCCATCTAATAGAAACCAGTCGTGACCCGATCAGGCAGCCGACTAGTGACGTCCTATCGGATGCTACGTAATTCCGGTGATCGCCACACCGGGCGTTCCCTGCGTCTAGTTAGGGAAATTGGAGTGTAGGTAATGATGAACCTAGATTACAGTAACACATAATACTCGGAAGGAGATATTTCTGTACGTAACGGTGACGATATCAACGTAGTACAAGGCAACGAAGCGCACGCCGCGATGCTTCACGACTTCAGTTTAGCGATAGCGCTCGCGGCTAATAGACGTTTACCTACCGCATTTAAAGGACAATAGTGTGAAATTCGCTGTGCTTACGTTCGATCAACGAATTGAGACATTTAGTTTTCGTAACTATTTTTTATAAATACAAATTAGTGTTGGAAATGCGCGTGCGCCGAAAGACAGAGCGTTCGTTTGGCGCCGGCCGCTGGTTGCGCCGCCGTGCTGTAAAGATGGCCCACTCAATTGGAATATTGCACTTTCAGTTCAAGCGCATGTTGAACAAGGAGCTGAGTCACTTCTCGGAGTCAAGCAAGTCCGGCAACCAGATCTCCGAGTACATCTGCTCTACATTCTTGGGTGAGTATCTCCCTGAGTACTATGTAGTTTAAGTATATTATAATAGCAGATGACAGCATAAAATGTTTATCAAATTTATGAAAATTCCTATAAAGAATATTTTATGACGTTTGGCTAGCGATATTCAAAGTCCTAATATTGATTTTATAAATAACCTTAATTGTATTTTATTCAATAAGTACTATGGTAACACCTGAAACATTTACATAAGGATTAGGGGTTATTTAAAAAAAATGATTGCACTTACTAATTAAGAAATTTAAATTAGCGACACTGCTAGGGATCAACATAATTAATTAAAATAAACAGTCAATTTAAATTGAAATATTTGAACTAACATGTGCATGTGCGTATTTTTCTATATATATTAATTGTGTACATTGATCAATTAATGTATATACCTACAGGATATAAGTTAAAAGCAGTAAAGTAGCAAAAGCTCTCATAGTTATTATAGTTGAATAGAGTTATTAAAAAGGTCAAAATTATTAATAAGACCGTGTTTACTGACCTTAAAAAAGATAACACCTTAATAACCGACCCCTTTTAAAAAGGGGCATCATCATATGACGCATATACGCGTCAAAGGGAAGCTCTCAAACAAATACCTTGACATTGTGACGCACCACCCCTATGCCCCACAACCCACCCCCTAATTGTTTGATACATGGGAATAGCTTCCTTTGTATCCTACATTCCCATGTACGCACCAACACCAACTATACTGTCCACTGCTTTCGCCTAGGTTAATTTTTATCAGCACTAATTTAAGAGCTGCTTTTCTTAACATTTTACAAGCGACTAATTGAAAACGTTTCAATTAATCGCGGAAAATCATTTTCTAAGTAGTGTCATTTTCCTTATATCCATGGATAAGAAGGCGTACCCCATTACATGATTAACATACACACACAGGCCGCGTATCTATATAAAAGAGTAATAAAAGCCCCAAAAAAAGCATAGCCATAGGGATCAATCCGGCTCTACTCTTAACCCGCAACGCACAATACCCTTAACTGAAACTCATACGAAGTGGTGTTCGTGATATGACTTTTAATTTACCTAGTTAAAGCACCTTTTACGACGACAACGGCATAGTCCGTGTGACGCGTGTAATTGCAAAATTCAAATTATTCCTGCCGTTTATACAAGGTTAATGTATTATTTATTCAATTTAAATAGAGTTTTAATAAACACAATGAAAGCTCGAACACAAAATTGAGTTCAAATTAAAACACAGCTAAATAATTATTTTTTATTAAAAAGAATGAATAAGATTTAATAACGAGTCCATAGAAGAATAAAATTTACTTTAGCGCTAAAAAGATTGTTCGCATTCTCTTCATTTCTCCTTTAGATATCTTGTTCGGGTATAGAGTGAGCGAGTTTATTCCAGAATCCATTTGTAATTTTTTCTTCGCTTATTGGTTACAATGAGTGCAATAAAACATTCACGCGCGAAGTATGTGATAGCGAAAATTAACCGGCCTTGATCAGATATAGTTTATGTTACTTCAATCGACAACATAAAGAACAGACATAAGTGAAGCACCAATTTAGGAACCTGTCTGAATAAACAGTAATCACATCAGCTCATTATGAGTCCCCGTCGAGAGGGGCACGAGCCTACTCGTAAAGGGTGTATAGGCCCTAGTCATCCACGCAGACTCAGTGCGGATTGGCCGACTTCACGCACAAACTTTGAATCTGTTCGTAGACGTGCGCAGGTTTCCTCACGATATGTTTTCCTTCATCGTAAGAGGGTCGGATAAACGTTCATATAATTTCTAAAAGATTGCACGTGGCGTGATTAGAACCTGCGCCCTCCAGATCGGAAGGCAGTCCACACCAATGAGTCATCAACGTTCGGTAAATAGTAATCATGATAATCACTATCCATAAGGTTCCATTTTTAGTATTATGTATTATCGACCAGCCCCGACTTCGCACGGGTATCCTATTCCTATTCAACCTATCGCAGACCACTGCTGGACATAGGTCTCCTCCATTTTGCGCCATCCCGGTCCTCCGCTTTCCTCATCCAGCCTCCACCAACGACCTTTCGCAAGTCGTCGGTCCATCGGGTCGGAGGGCCTCCTACGCTACGCTTGCCGAGACGCGGTCTCCACGCACGGGTATAAAATATGTAAACTATGTCACTCACTTGCTTACTGGTTTCTTCTCAGTGGAAAACTACCTCCCGAACCAGTGGTAGCTTCCTTTGACATTCATAAGTGTTCTGTGAGGACCTAAACTGAATAAACACTTTTCATTTTAATTTTCACTGAAAAATATAAACATCGATCAGTAGTTTTGATTTATTCATTACTGTCCAATGATATAAAATGTGCATGTTGCTTTAGATCAATGCCATAATAATTGTTTATTTCACGCATGTTGCAAATAATCACAATCAGTCATTGAGTACATCTAATCGGGCCCAATGAATGATAAAATCAATCTCAATAATTATATTTACTACAAAATCTGATTAGTATTGGTTTTTATTGTTACTAGCCTAATAACTGTTTTAGTACCGATAGCAAAAATCATATTTTTAATACTATCCCTAGAAAGATGTAACCATTTTTTTATAAATTGTACGTTACGATATACCGGAACTCTATAACTTATCACTTATACGGGGTTCCATTATCGATACCCAGACACATTACAAGATGCCGTTATCATCTGTGTTATGTAAATAAATATTTTTATCTATGCGAATGATACTGCGGGAACTTTAACCTCCACGCGCAAGCGTACCCAACAACATCGATAAGTGGGGACGTCACGTTCCCCATATTTCTAGGGACAATCACATTTTGTATTACAAATGAATATACTCGTGCAAGCTTCAGCTTAAAGCAACAGAATAAATACTCGTCATAATATAATATGCAAATGTACTGAATAACTCTTGATGAAGCATTGTTACGTGAGAAATTAAAATGTCAACATCAGTTTTATAAATTATCTTCATTGCTTTGGTTTCATCGTTTATCGGACACTTGTACATGGTTTGGCCACAGCTATAATTCAGTATTACCAAACCGTTACGCCTAATTATTTTCGAAATAATAAATAAATCATAAAATTCCAACCTTGTCAAAAACTCGTACAGTTTTTGTACTGTCGATAGAGTTCCGTTCGGGAGTAGTACCTAAGTACTATCCTACCAATATAAAAAGTCACTGCCCATGAGTTTTAATAAAGGGCATTCACTGATCATAAAATATACACTAGGATGTGATCGGCTCAACGAGACATCTATTAAGGCAATTGACCGATAGCGACGTTGGACACTGGTTTGGTCTTGTGGTCCCTTAGGGATGTCATTTTTAGATTATTTATGTAGGTCGATCGATGTATGTGAGTTCAAGGCAACAACTTATTTTCTATTTTAATTTGTTAGAATAACTGAGTAGATGCCAGTCGGTAAAGCAAAGAAAGCCTTTCACACAAAAAGCACAATATTTTTTTTTAAATGTTGATGAGTAACAATTATAAATGAAGAGTAATTGCTGACTCTGGACTCATCGGAGTACAAATTGGACATCTCAAGGCCTACAAAGGAATGTGTCCTAGTTTCTTTTCGTCGAAGAAGACAACCCTCGATTCGTGTCTTCACAGCTAATTATTTTGTTTGTGCAGTATGACAAACTGACAGTCAGCCAGAGACAATGATTTGAATTGCCAGTTACGAAATTGCACACATAACCCCATTATTTATCTCATTTCTGATCAGGCCTTGATAACGTTTACGGACGTTATCTAACAATCGGAACCTCGTCTATCTTTTGCTAATGAGTGGAGAAGATTCAAATTATGATTAGATTTTTTTAAAGAGTGCGTTCTCGAATGCGCCATAAAGCAAAATGAGCGCACGAACTTATTATGGAACCAAGTCAAACCTAAATTTTGGTAACAGATTATACCTTACACTACTATTACATTACAATAAATGATAGGCATATACAATTATTACATATACAATGTTTTTGTACTACAGACGCTTGGGTAAATACTTCGTGATGTGTAAAAATTATCTGTTATCAGTTACGAGTGATTGAAAAAGTTTACGAGTCAACATGTAATGTTACGTAACGAACAATAAAAGATTTACGTTGCACTCAATATTTTATGTTCTCTACCGACAAAACGTACCTTTACCGTCAAAAATGCGACTCTGTAAACAAAAGATTACAAATCGAGAATTCAAACAGCTTGCTGTCAAATATTTGCTTTTAAAATAGTTTAAGAACAATACCAGACACGTGGTTTTATACCTACTGCAGGTGCAGTCTCAACCATATATATTTGTATCAACCACCAGCACTGAATTCCAACCATTATCCTTTAAATTTGTTATATTCATTCATAAATTGTTGTATAGGGGTTGCATTGTGTTATGCTACCCAGCGCGGCCGCGAATAATTTATCTTAATTACAAATTCATGTAAAAATATGTTCTTTTTTTGTGCTCTAGGTTTTAAAATATGTACTCTCATGTCTTTGGTGTTATGTGCTGTGGTCGTGCTAGGCCGCACCTTTCTGGCACGGAATATTAATTTGTACCACATTGAAACTAACATAATCACCATTCGTGGTCGTGCTAAGTAGCATCACACGTTGTATATCCCATAAATATGAATTCTTATTTTAATTAGCTATTTTATTACAGGTAAAAATTAAAATAAATAAATATCCACTAACATTCACAGTGTTATCTAGACTCAAACTAAGCATTAACTTGTAATATGGGTACTAAACAATGCTTAAACATACTTGTATACTTTTTTTGAGATAGAAACATTTAGACCAATACAAACAGACATGTTCGTGCACACAACTGTTTGTAGAAAAAACCCGGTTCAATCCACGGGCAGTACGAATTTTATACTGCCCAGGATTGAAACTTGAACTTTTGGTGTAGTCGCCGACGATGTCTCAACCATAACACAAAATAGGTCATCAATATATAGGTGACATATAATATACAGGTAGAATATATGTCGTCTTAGATATCTAAACTATAATTGGATGTACTATCTCCTAATACGGCTTATCACATAACAATTGATTATCATAAAAAAAGAGATTCATGCTTTTTCAACAAGCACTATTTTGACTATTAAAATAATATTAAACATAATACTACCTTATACATTATTACCATTATTTATTCGGGCAAATACATAATGCTTTCATTCGAGTGATAGCAACCATAATAATAAGCTCCACCGCTTCACCTACATTTTCGACACACATAAATCTGAATCTGATAAAATATATTTATTCGTAGATCGCTATTATTATAGCCTATTTAAAGGTTGCCTAGTTTAAAGAATCTAAAAGTATTCAGGTCAAGCTAATAACCATCTACATACGATATATCATATTGTTAAACTCGATTAAGGTATACTCGTACTGCTGATAAAAATCGTAAAATAAAACTCGCGCATAGTAGTAATTTCTTTAAAACCTGTTACAGATAAACAACAAGAGCTCGACCTTCCATCTTTACAAGTTGAAGAGGGATCAGAACGTGCCAAGAAAAAGGAAAAACCTCGCCATGTCGGGCCGGGCACTACCATGTCACAAGTAAGTTTTATGATGATCGTATTGGACAAAGTTTACTAATATATTTAATATTGATAGTTTCTAATAAAATATTTTATTATTTGCAGATATCTGGGGTTAAAAGGACACTTACGCACACAAACAGCTTCACTGGTGAACGCGTTCCAAGATACGGAGTGGAAACTCCTCACGAGAGGAACTTGGACGGCAGCTGAGTGAGCTGGATCGCTGGGTGTTGACATCTTCCGCATCGGTGACCTGTCTTGCGGCCGCCCTCTCACAGCAGTTGCTTACTCGGCTTTCACAACCAGGGAACTATTGGTTACACTGCAAATACCGGCACGTACATTCCTTGCGTTTGTCGTGACTCTGGAAGAGCACTATGTCCGTGACAATCCCTTTCACAACTCACTTCACGCAGCCGATGTGACACAATCGACAAATGTACTACTAAACACACCAGCTTTGGACGCCGTATTCACACCAATTGAAGTTTGTGCAGCACTGTTCGCAGCTTGCGTTCACGACGTTGACCACCCGGGACTCACGAATCAGTTTCTTGTTAACTCCGGTTCTGAACTCGCTCTCATGTACAATGACGAATCAGTGGAGAACCATCATCTCGCTGTGGCATTCAAACTTCTACAGAACGACGGTTGCGACATATTCGTGAACTTACATAAGAAACAAAGGCAAACGCTGCGGAAGATGGTTATCGATATGGTGCTCTCAACAGACATGTCGAAACACATGAGTTTACTGGCAGATTTAAAAACAATGGTGGAAACCAAAAAGGTTGCCGGAAGCGGCGTGTTATTACTAGACAATTACACAGACAGAATACAAGTCTTGGAGAATCTCGTACACTGTGCCGATCTGAGTAATCCTACAAAACCGTTACCTCTGTATAAACGGTGGGTAGCGTTACTTATGGAAGAATTTTTCCAACAAGGCGATCGTGAAAGAGAACAGGGCATGGATATTACCATGTGCGACAGGCACAATGCAACTATAGAGAAATCTCAAGTTGGTTTCATCGATTATATCGTGCATCCACTTTGGGAAACGTGGGCTGATTTGGTCCATCCTGATGCTCAAGATATATTGGATACTTTGGAAGAGAATCGGGACTATTATCAGAGCATGATCCCTCCGTCGCCGCCGCCAGCCCCATTCAGACATCGCATTCAGCTACAGACGACGACCGTCCCGAACAAATACGCTTCCAAGTAAGTTATTGATTTTGACTTCTTATTCTTTATGATATATTGTTTACATTTATTTTCTTTACGCTATCAATGACTTTATTCTTAGACCACGAGATCTAATCTGATTGACAGGTCATGTGACCGTTCAAGTGGAGCTAGATAAAAGATGTAAATGAACGAATTTTTCACAATAGCTTGGGTACAAAGTACATTAAGATGTGTGACATACTTGCAATCACTTTCTCAGAGCTGATAATAAAGCCAAAGATATATAATATGAGTCATTGTTTATCTAAATCATTTATTTTTCTTTAAAAATTAGTTTATCTTAACATATCAAAGCTTTCGAAGCATCTAATAAAATCACCATAGGCAAATACGCGTAAAGCATCTTCCTATATGCAAAAATATGTTTTTTATTGCAACACAAAAGCAATTGAGCTTTGCAAATAGTAATATTTGAATGTTTTGAATTTTGTAAACACTTGAGGAGGGTGAAGGCTCAGAAGAATGCGAGGGTGAAGGCGATGGCGGGATGTGACGGAAACTACTGGGAATCTGTAAGAAACTCTCCGAAAAGATGCAGGTGTGGTGGAGGCTCTGGCAGTGAGCGCGCCGCGCGACCGGCCGCGAGGACTTGTTGGATAATAATAACACTTGTTGACGCTTAAACTCGAAATAAACGATCGCGGGTGTATCGTACCATTTCGATTATGATTATTTATATGTGATTATTATGCAATGTTGTTTAGAGTTACCTAATGACTAAATATAATGTCCCTCCAATGACTGTGTAACGTTCGATTGTCTAGTGTTTTTACTATTGTTTCGTTTGTCTAACCAAAGATTGATGCGGTTCTTATGTTCACAGAAACGTTCGATATCCCTGTAAGTAGTTAGTGTTCGGTTAAAATTAAAAGTCGTATAAGTAGTTTTAGTCGTCGACGCCGAATGTACCGGGTCGACTAAATAAGGACATTGAAAACGCTTATTAATTGGTATGAAAGGGTAATTTATATTGTCATATCATCCACGTTTCTCATATTTAATACGGGTTTGCGATAATGATGTTATTCACCAAAATATATTAACATGATAGGTATCCTAATATAAATCTATTTTAAGGTAAATTTTAAAAATTGCCTTTCGGAGTTGTTGTGTCTTTTTTCTGAATATATAATATTCGGCCAGCCTCTTACTGTGGAAAGACACGTCACCACGTTCATCCTGTTAGATAGCTTTACTTGGTTTGATAATCCTATTAGCACCTCATTTCTTATGGAGGATCGCTGGCGATCCCTTTACTTTTCTCTTTAGAATAGTGTATTATTTTTGTAAATTGCATATTGTATTCTAGTTCTCTTGTATCCAAATAAAAAAAAATTAGTCATGAATCTTAAGAATTTTGTGCAACTAACGGCTTGAAGTGTTTGATTAAATTGTTAAGCACTAACAATCGAGTGGTTTGCAACTAAGTTTTCTCTCGTACTAGTTCGTTTTAGTTTGGAATATTTTCGTGAGTGCTAAGATGCAGCGCGCGGGCCGGGTCTTGCAATAGTACATACTAAACTAAGTAGGAAGTTTCCGAAGCACTCATTCTTCGCACAAAATCCGTTGTATAATGTTACGTAATCATGTGTTAGTTCTCATCTCGTAATAATTACATAATTTCTGAGGAATAACATATTCAAAACCGCAGATCTGATCTTCATCGACCCAGTATTCCTTACCATTTATCATTTAGTAAGCCACGAGTCAAATGACTCTTCATTTATTATTTAGTCAACATTTTAAACAAGGTGAAACCATTGATTACTTGTAATATATTTGCATTTCATTGTATCCGTCGTTTAATTAACGATTTTGTTACTTATGAGCTGGTCTCTATAATGTTTCATGTACTCAAAAGATATTCGTTTTTATTTCATAACGTAATTGTTTTAATTCCTGAAAAGCCATTGTTTTTGTTGAATACAATTTTGTTATCATTGTATCATCTAGTATGAGTATTATTTGTGAGTATTCTCTAAGTCAGTCATTTTAGCGTTCATCGGAGTCAAGAATGAAGGTCCAATGTACATTATTTTCGTAGGTAATTTAAGATTTATTCGGCGAACAAAAATAATGTGAAAATACGCAGATTCGCCGTGATGTCTTCAAATTGTCTGATTTTTGGAATGCATAGATTAGGAATTTAGACAAAAAATAAATAAAACGCTTATCTACTTGTGTGTTATAATAGACATTACGCTTAGAATCGTTTGTTTTCTAATGTATTTGTAACGAAATTGTGTTATAATGTTCGTATTACAGTAGATCTGTGTATAACACGTACCCAATCTTCGTAATAATATTCACGTGTGATCACTGCATGTACTCACCGGCGAGTGCCGACCTGCCCGGCAATGTCTAATCTGTAATGAAACCTAACAGTTGTATAATTAGAATACATATTATTGTTATGTGCGTCGTCAGCATCATTCAATAGATGTACAGACCTAATTATTAATTATATATTATAATATTTAAAAACCGATATATACAGTGTGACATGTCAAGTTTGGACACAATGGATATTGATTGGTTCTCGTAGATTAAGATCGACAGACAAATGAATTTTACTCTTATGACTTGAGCATGGCATGTCATTATCAATAGACGTATTTAGAATTACTTACTTAATTAAATTATCAAGTTATTTTTTGCCAAAGTGGTTTCAATGTTGTGTACCTATATGTTTTGTCAGTATGGAGAACTATCGCTAAGATTGGATAATACCTAGTTAAATTAAAACCGAGTTGAAGTGTGCAATGCTGGTCATTTGCATTACTTATAATTTATGTTTAAAATAAAAAATAGCTTGTAATAGTTTAAATGAATATTTGAGTTGAATTAAAGAATATTAATGTATTTAGAATAAAAAGATATGGGAGAAAACTGTAAAGATGTTTTATTATTTTCAACACATCCACTAGGTATCCTGACGTCTTAACCTCTTAATCGCCACAGTCGTCCATACATGACAAGATTGACAAGCACTTCCGTGTCTTGTACAGTCGCCCTCAGATACACATTAGCAGACAAGGTGACCAAATAGTAAACAGTTTAAAATGTCAAGAAGTTCTTTACAGTAAAAGTTACCATTAACATCTGAACAACAATCGCTTTTCAATTACATCTATACACTCAACTTTTCAATAATATCTAAGCACTCATAGAAGCTGTAGACGAATATGTGTACCTGGGACAAGTCGTCCAAATGGGTAGGTCCAAGTTCGAGAAGAAGGTTTCTCGTCGAATCCAATGGGCGGCAGCGTCGGAAGTTAAGATCTCCCATCTTTTCGTCCAAAATACCTCAGCGTCTCAAGACGAAAGTCTTGTTGCCAGTTATGAAATACGGAAGTGAAACGTCGCTTACTAAGGATCATCTTCGATAGGCCTTCGTTCAGCAGTGGACACTCATAACGTCAAGATGTCATAAAAAAACGTGCAACATACCCAATATAATATATTTGGGTTCCCGACACTTTGAATCGAAACTCAAAATTTTTCTTCTTCAAACGTGTATAATTTAGGCCTTTAAATTAATGTTTCGTATATTATTTGGCATTTCATTTGTATTTTTTCAATATATAATGCACATTACCCCGAGTAAATGCAAATTTTCCGAGAATTGGTTTGAACAACATTTTCTACTCAGTAGCTTTTTTATACGCATAAACGGCGAACCACTTTCTTTCTAGTATTAAATCTGTAGTAGGTGCCTAAGTCAATATTTTTATGTTAATTGCTGCTACGGAACCTTGAAAGGCGAGTCCGATTTGCACTTGGCCGAAATTTTTAGCAAAAGTTTCGTTCTCTGAAACAATCTTAAATAACTTTTACATGTTTTCTTGATATCACTTTCACATAATGAGTGTTCCGATATTATTAAAAAAGTTGCGTGTATATATGTTATTGACAAGCATTGGCTCAGATATTAATAAAACGAGTGTTGTTTATATGTTAATGGTAACATTGCCTGTATAGAACTTGTTGAGATTTGAAACTGTTCAGATGTTTTTGGCCACCTTGTATGCTAATATAAATCTGATGACGACTAATCGCCAATATCATCTCAACAAAAACCAGGCTCATAGAAATGTGGAATAAATGTGTGAAAAACAATTAGAAGTTGTTTTTTTTTTACATTCGGCTAAACAGGATATGCCATCAACATTTTTAGTTTAGAAACAAGTCTCGTAAAGCCATAATAACAAAGAAATGTTGAACTATAAAACATGGATTTGTATCTTAACATTTTCATTTTATCTTCAATCTTAGCATCTCTCCAGGCCTGTGGTTCGTCTTCACTGTTCCATACCTTCAGAACAAATGTATGCAGTTTGCCTTGTATGCTACCACCGGCATATGTAAAAACTTCAGCGGGAAGCTGATTCACTCCGGGCGTCTTTGAATTCTTTAGACAGCTTACTGATATCATGAATCCTCGTAAGTCGGTGGAGTGTGTGCGCAGAATGGCAGTTCCTTAAGGGAGTTAATATATTGCCAAGGACTCCGTTCCATAAATTGTGCTCAGCACCAACTCAAGCGTGTCCCCAACAGAATGACGTTATCGTGTTTTGGTACACTTTCAAGGGTTTTGCGTAGCTATTGGTAGAAAATTACCTTATCTTGGTCTGGTGATGGTAGGGTTGGTGCATAAGCCCTTATTTGTATGCGTATCGTATTTGTGTGTGTATTTGTTATGCGTGATCGGAGGCGCAAAGTCATGAAGCGATCATTGATGCCCTTAGGTAGCTCACTCACTCAGATCACTTACCAATCCGTTGGGTAAAGCAAAGGTTGGGTAAACCATTTCCCGCTTTTTCACTGTGTAGACAACCGCTCCAATAATACGTATATCCGCCAAGTGGTTCACAGAGTTCACCGAAATAAGTATCACTGATTGCGGCTATACCTATTTTAAAACGAGCTAACTAGCTTGCTATGAGAGCAGTTTTCCTCTCCGGGCAAAGATCGCGATCATTGTCCAGTAAAGTTCTTACGTTCCAGGTGGCGATACAGAGTCGTTTATCCTTTCATTTCTTTGTAAGTTTTGACCACATTTGTCGATGTCCAGGTGCTCGCGGCCTAGCACCTAGATGGGGTTTAGACGGACATTGTTTGGGCCACCTTTTCTAGGCTCCAACCCTATACAAGGGAAAGCAGAGCGATCCTAAATAGGGCTGTTTTGTCACCAGTCGTGCTGCCGAACCCATAGTCCCGTCTCAACCAACACTAGGAGCGATCACTCTCTCCTGACCGCCTACTTGCAGGGTGTAAGCTAAAGCCTCGGGACATCGATACCTCAGCCAGAAGGTGGTGGACCTTCATCCCATCGCTGCAGGGCATTTTTTTGATTCCGGGACAAGTTGCGAGGCTCATATGCGCGTGAACATAATTATAGTGGATAAACGGTTGCGCGGGTGCAAATCGACTTCATCGGTATTTTTTCTGTGTAACCAATGGACCGGTGAACCGATACGATTGGCAAAAGTCAGACTGCTGTGAAAAGGTATGAGCTCTGCCAAACGCCCTCTAGGTGTTACGCGTTACCTCGCTGCATATGATCATGAGATTTGTGTATTATATCGATGCAAGCTTTTTGAATGTGGGAGTCCTCCTGTTCCATAGTTGAATCTGGATTTGGTAATAGTATGCTACCTAAGAATTATTTGTAATACAAACAATTTCCAAACCGTCAAAATCTTTCTTATAGAAATACAGCCAATCAAAATCTTACTTATAGAAATACAACCACAAATATAGCCAATGCTGAAACATGTTTCAGCATTGGCTGTTCACTCTTATTTCATTTGCTATATAAAATCACGTCGTTGTCTATGACTTTTGTCGGCTTCTCGGCGGTTGTTGCGTTGAGTTGCGTTTGTTCCTACCTGCTTTGCTTTAGTTGTCAAACAAATGTCACAGTCTTAAAATTTGTAAAACCACCAAGTCTTGCTAAACTTTTCAGTGATTCAGATAAAATAACTCACTTGAAAAATATAACAAATATTAAACAACCATGGTTAAGCTTACAACCGAGTTAATACAGAATTCTATGCAGTATATGAATCCATGTCGCGACCGGGAATTGGATTTGAGAGGTTATGATAACTTATTATGTTTAAATTTTAAGTAATGATAAGCTGTCTTTCTTATTTTATTGAATCTTTCGTGACGCGTTATATTTAGGTACCTATAGATTTATCTAATATTTACACCGTGCAATGCAAATGCACATACCCTTGGCTCAACTGTGAAAGTGTTATCTATTAATGCAAATTTTTTGAAACTAGTGTTTAACATTTTTCAGGTTATAAGATACCCCAAATTGAAAACATGGGTGCAACATTAGATCAGTTTGATACAATAGACTTGTCAGACAATGATATTCGGAAGCTAGATGGATTTCCTCTGTTAAAGAGATTAAAATGTTTGTTGATTAACAACAACAGGATAGTGTAAGTATTTAATACATTTTTCTATTAGCCGGCCTATAATATCCTACTGGAGAGAGCAGGGACTAAACTGTACTATGTGGGCCACAGAGTTGGGTGTTGATATTCTTATGGTTGAAGGACCTCACTATAAGGTATAATTGTGTAAAATTTTGAGGTAAGGAGATTTTTAGTTTTCGAGATAGTAATGAATAAAAATCCAAAAATAATATGTTTTTTTCTTTTGGGTCTGACATGGCACGAGGCTATTCTGCCTTTCGTGTTACTTGTAATGTTTTTCAATTGCATGAAATTACTATGATTTAAATGGTGGCCCACCCTCGCTTCAATCCAAGAAAGGTGTAGATGAAGTTAACAGTTGCTTAGGTTAGGTAAGACCTTAGGACCTACATAGGTTGAATCACAGGCTATAAAAACTAATTTGAGGCACCCCGACACAGATAGGAGGATCTTGAAAACTAGAGGTTCCCGCAGGAGGGGGATTGGCAGGGGGGGTCCTTAACCACCCATCCTAAAAATACCCCCATATATGTGCGGCCCATATAGTACAGTTTGACCTTATTTATTGTGCCTTGTAAAATTACCCATGTTATATTTATGACATAAAATTATATATAAAAATATTAACCTTAATGCATTGTTAAAAGTGTGTTGAATTGAATTGAACACTTGAGTGTAATTGTGCATTATAGTTAGTTTAATCACACATGGTTGTGAGGAGATTGAGTTGTAAAACTCACCATGGGGGTCCAGTGTATAGTGGATTATCCTAATATAGTACTCAGATTACAAGTTAATAGCCTTGTCAATTAGACTGTTTAAAAAATTGTCTGCATAACTGAATCTTGCTATAACAGTTTTTTAAGCTACTGGAAGATATTAAAAGTTATTATTCATACAGATTTAACATCTATTTGACAGATGTTCAGACCTGTTTTTAGATAAAATGTGTGTCTATTGGTGTGTAAGTGATCCCACATCTGACTTTTTACATTATAAAACTAAATTTCATCTATTAATTATGCATCCTTACTATTGAATAAATAGATATTATCTTTTGCAGGAGAATTGGGGAAAATATAGAACAATATTTACCAAATTTAGAGACACTTGTACTAACTAATAACAATCTCACTGAGCTTGGTGACTTGGACCCACTGGCCACAATCCCTAAGTTGAAAACATTATCATTGATGCATAATCCAGTCTCTAATAAGCAACATTACAGGTATTTTATAGATTTTTTATCATCTTTTGACAGGCATTTCAAGGCATACCACCGTCTCAGCTGATGGTATGTGACTATGTGGCCTAGGATGGATCATGCCTGTCTATAAAACAGCCTATTTAATCTTACCTTAAAGCAAACATCCAATAAACCAGACACCATAGCAAGTTGTGTATAATAAATATCCACTGACATTTACACAGCGCCATCTAGCCCCAAGTTAAGTGTGAAGCCTGTATTATGGGTACTAAACAATGGATAAACATACTTATATACATTTTTTTTGTAAATACATCATATTATACATAGAAAACACCCAGACCATTACAAACAGACATGTTCATGCACACAAATGTTGGTACTGCCCGGGGATTGAACCCGGAACCCTTGGTGTTGCAGTCGACCTCTCAACTGCAACACCAAATGGGTTGTCAAAAGAATGATATGTAATTATAGATACAAGATCTCCTAAGATTTACTAATCATAACCAATGTGGTATTTTAATGGATGAAAAGTCAGTAAATACACCCTGATTTGTGGATCTCCATGCTGAATAAACATGTGTGCATGAAAATGTAGATTATGATGGTGCACCAACCCAAATTGAGTCTGACTGGGATGAGTTGCTCCACATAATTTCTGTGTAGCCTTGTTTCCTGCAGTTGGATATATTGCATTGCAGATTTATTAACTCAGTATGGCAACAACCTTACACAATAGGGCATTATTATAATTGAAAGATAATTATAAGGATTTTATCTCTACACATTTGTTTTGATACAAACAGTTTTATCCTAAATGTTTATAATATGGTTGTTGGCATATTACCAGTGGCTCATTCTGATTGGTATTGTGTATCATAGGCAGGTTTTCACTGGCAGATAAAATTTAATACAAGGAATTTTGTTTTAGAGCTTATGTAGCTTTTAAGTTACCAGAACTAAGATTATTGGACTTTAGAAAAATCAAGCAGAAAGAAAGAGAAGAAGCAAATGCATTGTTTAAGAGCAAAAAGGGTAAAGAGATGCAAAAGGAGATTTCACGTAAAGCTAAGACCTTTGTACCTGGTGGCAACATGCCTGATCCGAAACTCACCAGTAAGTAGATTAAATTTCCTTTTCTTTTAGTATCATATAGTATTAAATTTAAGAGTTCAAATTAGAATTTTGTTCCATGTGAGGTATGAGACACAACAGTTTTTGCTATGCATACTTAAACATTCTTATTTAAACTGACCCTTTGACTGCCATCAAACCAAACACAATAAAAATATTGTCACCAGTGACTGACATATCAGCCAATGTGTTAATAGTAATAATTACTGCCAATCCCTTGGATATTTGAGATTAAGAATAATTATTGATACATTAATCAATCTAGAAACCAATATGTTTATTTTATAAGTGATGAATTCATGAGAATTAGGAAGCTGAATCTTGGGAAAAATTACCGGGTATAAGAGACCTAACATCTGTTGTCTCGGGTGACGAACGCAGTGTGGCATTGATGGAGGATAATAACTGTCTATCAGTTGTTAGTCTCCTTAATGCCGCTGTCATGGTCTGGCGTATCACTTACCATCAGGTGAGCGTCCAGACCGGCCTGTACACTTATAACATTAAAAAAAAACTTTGAAAGATATAATGGTTGTTTCATAAGATATTTGACAAGCCTTTATTGTTAAATATTCTGACAACAACTAAAATTATGGTTAAAAAAATATTTAACAACATTGCTGCTACTGACTGATGTTTCTAAATTATATTTTATTAAAAAACCACAATTTGCACTATTATAATGTTTTGTTTAAAAAGTGATTCTGTAAGCAAAGTTACAGCAATACATGATGTATATTATTCACATTGTTTCCAGACCTCACTCCACAAGAAATTCACAAAATTAGGGAGGCAATCAAAAACGCATCATCGCTGCAAGAGGTTGAAAGGCTGACTAGGATGTTGCAGTCAGGCCAGATACCTGGTCAGAAACCACTCCAACCACCATCGCAATCGAATGGACAATGTAAGAAATTTCTTTTAATAAACCAAATAGGACCAATGGCTGATGGGGCGAAAAGGTTCTCGAGTGGCGTCTGCGTAACGAAAAAAAAAAGCGTAGGCCGACCCCCAACCAGATGAACTGATGACCTGGTTAAGGTGGCAGGTAGCAGAAGGATTTCAACTGCAAGGGTTCAGTCCGCATGGAAATCATTTGGGGAGGCCTTTGTTCAGCTGTGGACTTTCTAGGTTGT
Source organism: Leucinodes orbonalis (assembly GCA_019425675.1). Taxonomy (NCBI): domain Eukaryota; kingdom Metazoa; phylum Arthropoda; class Insecta; order Lepidoptera; family Crambidae; genus Leucinodes; species Leucinodes orbonalis. The sequence goes on from PQWD01003248.1 coordinate 43,719, forward strand.
AATGATGACGATGATGAAACCAAATAGGAATAGAAAGACTAGATGTTAAAAAAAAATTATTTTGTCTCCCAATAACTTAGAATTTCAAAATACTATATGTATATAATACAGATCCTGCTACTTTTCTTTAGGAGGTAGTGGATGAATGAAAAAATAAAACTCATTTGTGATAGCTTTTGTTGCATTTTTGGTATATGGTCTTTTCTGTAGGGCAGCCCTTGAAGCATAGAACCGACTTTCATTCTAAACTGCAATCTAAACTACACAGACCATGCATATAATATACACCACCCAATAATTTTTGTTTATGTGATGGCAACTGTTTAATGCGAAGCCATGGTTCTAAAAAAAATTTACTTTGTCTGAACTTTGTTTTGCGGTGCTTACGACTGATATAATCATGTCGTTTATTATACCATTAACATGTTTTGTTTTCCTTTTACAGTGGAAGAAGATGAAGAAATGGAGACAGATCAAACAAATGGGCAGTGAAAAGGTTTTAGTGTGGATATTTTTGCTGCCAGAATAGATACTACTTGTGTCATTTTTAAATAATAATAAATAAAGTTATAGTTTTATCTAGAGTTAAGCTGATAAGACCAGAGTCTACTACATTTCAGTATATTATGCAATATGAAATGGATACTACACAAATTTAAACTATGAAAAGAACAGATACACTACATCAATATAATAGTTGATCCATAAAATGTTATCTAAAACAATGCTGGCAGTAAACACCTGTCAAAGTGATAACACTCAAACATTTATTGTCTTGTTAACTGTGAGTGAAAATGTTAAATAATATCCATATTTTACAGCAACAACTACCGGTGATCTTCAAGAAACCCGATTCCTTCAATAAAACAATTTTCTTACGCAAATTATTCTTTTATTTTAGTAATTATTGAAAATGTCAAGATTTATATTTTAATACAGTAAAACTAACACACCTTTAAAAATTCTTTCTCGGCTTTTATCAATAACAAATCGTCATTACCGGCATCCAGAAAAACACTGTATATAAATGGCAATACAATCACTCTACCCATTATTTCTTTAACCGATGGCCGTTTGTCTGGGAGTATTGATAACATTGAATCTATCAAGTCCTGCATCCCTCTTTCGTAAATGTCCAAGTCAACTGGTTTCACGCTTCCATTTGTTATAGCCTTAACAAGGCCGACGAGCGACTGAAAAATAATATATTAAGTGTCCTTAAGCAAAAAGAACAATATTTCAGGATTTTTAGAAACACTGCTTAGTGTATTGTATTGAAGTATATTTGTATATATACGTTTGTGTATGTGTATATATATATACATATATATGTGTGTACTTTGTGTATATGAATAAATATACATTGTAACTTAGTTTATTATTAAGGTTAAGCTACAAATTATTATAGCTTAACCTTAATACTAAACTAAGCTACAATTAATGCTTATTAATAATAATAGAGCGTCGGTGGCTCAATGGTGTGGACTGTCGCCTTCCTACCGGAAGGGCTGAGGTTCAAATCCCGACATGTACCAATGTATTTTCAAATTTTTGAAAATATATTTACGTTATCCGGTGAAGGAAAAGATCGTGAGGAAACCTTCATGCACGCCTGCGAAGAAATTCAAAGGTTGTGCGAGAAGTCGTCCAACCCGCACTGGGCCCGCGTGGACGACTAAAGCCTAAACACCCTATACGGGTAGGCTCGTGCCCCTCGGTGGGGACGTTTAATGAGCTGATGATGAATGAATGAATAATAATTAATGCCCACGAGAGCTACAGTTGCACAGTTTGGCAGAAAGCAGAGTTTTTGTTATTATGGATACTGTTAGAAGAAATAAATTAATGTAAATTTACCTAGATTGACATATGATACATAAACTAAAACAAAGAAGGTGGTTGTGACAGCACTTGCGCTCGCGACTTTTTCCGTGAAGCTTTGAATACCAACAACAAAAAGTCCATCCGAGCCAAACTGTCCGGCAACATACGTATACACCTTATTCATAAACTAGCAAAACGAAATCAGACTGGAAAATGAGTTCAAAATTATATTAAAATTCATCAAAACTTGGGCCCTCATAAGAAACGCTTGTTAAAAAGTGTCCTAGACTAGGAAATCTGGATCCATGTCTCACCACCCGCCCCTTAATGAAACTTAATTTACCTTACAGAAGCAAATGGTGTAAATGAATCAACCCATGGGCATTGCAATTCCAAAGAAATTGTAGCTGCAGTACATCAGTCATCGCTCGCCGCTCCGCAGCCGCGGACCACTAAATAGCACGTCAGATAAAACTTCAATATTATTGTACTTCTAATATACTTCTATACTGTTATTCTACACTCACCGTGACTTTAATTGGAAACACCTAAGCAAGCAAACTACCTCAAATTGGAGTCAGATATCTACAATTAGGATAACAACATATCAACAAACGATATCCTAAATTGGTGACCACCGACTGAACAAGAAGCAACCTGCAACCAATCTTATTTCTGTACAACAAAATCATAATTCAAGATGGGAATCGACCAGCCACCAACAGACTTGAACACCAGCTCGCCTGCTCCAGCAAATGCCACCGCCACAGCCACAGAAGTATCAGGTATTGCGCTATCAATGCGCGTAACAACCTTTTGGCGCGACAGACCACGCTTATGGTTCATCACTTTCGAAGCCGCTACGCACGATCTAAAGAAGGGGCAGACCCAGCTGGCACAACTTGACAAGCAAGATATCGAGCAAATTAGTGACCTGTTATACAACCCACCAGCCGAAAACTACTAAACCACCCTCAAAAACCGGCTTATCTCCGTATACGAGGAATCCGAAGGCAGGCAGTTCACGAAGCTGTTATCAGATATGGAACTCGGCGACCAAAAGCCAACGCAACTATTACGCCGCATGCGAGACCTCGCACGAGAAAAAGTTCCAGAATCCACACTTCGACTCATGTGGATGAACCATCTCCCAGCGACACCATCAGCAAGACTGCCGCACTTGACGAACTCGCACTACTTGCCGACAATTTTTTTTTTTTTTTTTTTATTATTATTATTATTATTTTTTTTTTTATTTTTTTTTATTGTATATTTTATCTTCTGTTTAAATGCCTCTAACTACAACAATGTTGTGTGTGCATGTAAAAGGCTTGCATATATGAACCTTATTCATGAAAATGTAAATACAAACGTTGATTATGTTTAGCTGTAAGCACACCCTTATAAATAAATAAATAAAATGCTTGAGCAAACGCAAGAGGTCAACGCAATATCACCACAAATGGCGCATCCATCACCGTCCACATCACTTCTAACGCAAGATACAAATTTTATCATCAAAGAAGTACGCAAGCTATCATTAGAAGTTGCCACTCTTCGTTCCCGCCCACCATACCGACGGAACCATGTGCCATTCAGCCGTCGAACGCAGCGTGCCTACTATAACTCACGTTCGCCATCTCGTTCGCGTACACATCACGCCACTGAGCAGCAACGTGCCTGTTACTACCACCAAAGATTTGGACAGCACGCGAGGAAATATCAGCCTCCTTGTTCCTTCAACAGACTACTAAATAAGCCAGCCAACATTGAAGAACCGTTGTCGTGAAACTAGACAGAACGTTAGATGCGGCGGGTTCCGACGTCCAAGCCCAATCATACCGTCTTTTCGTGACCGACAAGGTATCTAGACTCACGTTTCTCATTGACACTGGTGCCAACGTGTCAGTCATCCCACGAAAGAAAGGGTCAACCAAGAAGCCACTGTCATTCAACCTATATGCTGCGAACAACACGAAGATAAACACTTACGGCGAACAAACACTCGAACTGAATATCAGCCTGCGAAGACCGTTCAAGAGGAAATTCATTATCGCCGACGTCAGCAAGCCCATTATCGGAGCAGATTTCCTGTGTCACCATGAACTCCTGGTGAACAGGAAGCACAAACGCCTCATCGACAACATCACCAAGCTGTCAATCCACGCTCCACGTTGCTACACTATGTTATGTATGTGTATGTAAACACGTGTTTACTGTAGCACTGTATTGCGAGACAAGCCGGCCAGCGGCCGGTAGACACATATGAGGTACGCTGACATTAATATTTGCATACCTACATACATAACACCTCTCCAAGTACTACGTAGAACCGAAGGTGGACGGTCACCGTGGGGAAGAGGGTTCATCGGAGGAGGAAGAGGCAGTATACCAAATGTCGTTAAGGAAGTATCCATCGGTAAGTCTTAATATGCGTGTAGAGGGTAAGGAACTTTTAATGGAGGTGGACACAGGGAGCGCTCTGTCTTGTATTAGTAAAAATACATACATGGAATATTTTAAAAAACTACCCTTACTATCCTGCTCAGTAACGTTACGATTTTATGATGGTAGTAAAATAAAGCCTGTGGGTATAATCAAACCTAAGGTAGAATATGCAAATAGCATAAAACGTTTAGATTTGTATGTTATTGATGGGGGCATCACGTCATTGTTAGGAAGACAGTGGTTATCTGAACTAAATGTAAATATCCCATCCTCGTCGCCAATGATATGTTCTGACGGAGGAGCGAAATGAAACACGTGTTTACTGTAGCACTGTATTGCGAGACAAGCCGGCCAGCGGCCGGTAGACACATATGAGGTACGCTGACATTAATATTTGCATACCTACATACATAACACACTACAATGCCTACCATACGCAGCATCGATATTCAGCAATCATACCATGACATCCTAAGCAAGTTTCCTGGTATCACACGTCTCACATCAATGAAGCTCACGCCGAAACACCGAGTAGAACACTACATCGAGACAATCGGTCCACCACTACATTGCCGCGCACGACCTATACCACCACATCGCTATAAGCAAGTTCAGAAAGAATTTGAATCCATGATGGAACAAGGCCTATGCAGACCAAGCAAAGCCCATGTCCAGCCCACTTCACGTCGTGCCAAGA
>PQWD01003249.1:0-20587 GCA_019425675.1 Leucinodes orbonalis
AATCAACTTTGTCGGAAGAAAACAGTTAAAGATTTGAAAGAAAAACAACTTTCTTCAAAGCAATAAATAATTATTTTTAACGTATTTTTTTTCTTTTATTTTGAAAAACTTTAAGCATACCAGCAAAGGGATAAAAAATATGCGGACATTGTTAGATGATGTCACTTAAATCGATATTTGTGATGTGTATGCTAATTATACAATATTTACTCGTGACTTTACGTGCGTGCCATTACATTTTTTTTACAATGGGTTAGGTTTAAAGATATTTACGAGTATTTTCGTAAAAAAAAGTCACTTACATGAGAACGTATAGTTGCATATCATGCACGAGCTTCAACGAGAGTGCTATTCAAGCCATCCGCCATCGTAAAAAAAGTTGAATTATTTGCTTACTTACGTAGAGAATAAATCCACGTAAGGAATGCCTTTAGCAGGAAAATAGATGACGGTAATCGTATTTATACTTCATACATTTATTGGCATCTATTTTCAATATAGATTTGCCCTCATTGTTGGAATTAATTTAAACTTATAAAATTCTTGTAGGTATATTATACAGATATAATTATGGTGTGCATATCTTAAAAAAAATAGAAATGTTTTGTCTATGCTAACAGCTGACACAATCGCTTCCATAATGCTACAGTCTGTTTCATCGGTCACGAAACAGGTCTTATTTTTTGTACATGAAGTCTTTTCATAGTTATTAAAGCACCATCTAGCCCTTTTTATCTTCTCCAACAGCCCCAATCCTAAAACTAAGGTGGCAATACTGGGCTCGTGTAGTTGGATACGACCTTTAATCTCCACAGTCATGATGTGTGGGAAGTCATTTCACAGTAGTGAGACGTTGAACTTTGATGTGATGTGATGTGAAAAAAACGATTTGATTTGATAAAATTTTTGGGCCATTAAACCATAATAACATTAGTAACTTTCATAATTGATTAAAAAGAAATCTGAAACGCTGATATTATTCTTAAAACCAGTCAACACACCACCAATTAAGAGTTTGTTTTGTAGATTTCTCCTCTTGATTAATTTGTAGAAGTTATATATCCACAGTAGTATTTCTGCTGTTTAGTATTCCAATAGAACCGCATTTATTTTAAGCACCATTTATTCGCAAACGCGTGAATTGTCTCAAGTACCAATCTATTCAAAGTTTGACTTACATTCAACATTCAGTGGTGACTTGACTGGGTAAAAACCGCAAAGATAATATAATTTGTTTATCTTTGCGGCTTTTGCCTTAATTGTAACGTTTGTTTTGTTAATTCGGCAAGCTTCTTTGAAGTGATTGAAATAATTAGGCGCAGACATTCACACAAATATATCTTCAAATTTAAGCAAGGAGCTTGCTTGTAATATACTTACTAACATAGGTACTTATATACATTTTTTGTGAGTACTGTAAGACAGAAAAGTAACGAACAACGCTTTCCATCCCTAATCCATTGAAGAGTGGTGTCACGTCACTAATATCACTCCCTTGTCTTGTCATATTCATAATTTTAATTATGTCGACCCATTTGATGCAATAGTTGAGACGTCGGCTACTACACTAAGGGATCCGGGTTCGATTCCCGGGCAGTACAAACTTTTGTGTGCATGAACATGTTTATCCGTTGTTCATTACCCATACAGGCTTCACGCTTAACTTGGGGCTAGATGGCGCTGTATAAATGTCAGTGAATGTTTATTATTATTTATCATTGCTGTAAGTCGCTGATGGTCTATGATAAGAAATGAATAAACGTTATCCTTTTTACAAATGAGACCTTTAATAACCGTACAACATAAAAACATATTGATATATTTTAGCGCACTTTGAAAAACATATACCTAAACAATATTTGGCTCTCGCCAGTGGTTTCACTTGGATCAAATTCGGAGTTACATGGATTTCCTTTCTTGGTTACGAAAACAGAATATTTTACGGTCTTTCGATTTTCAGCTACCTATCTTAAATTCTGCAGAAAGTTCTATACAATAATAATTAATCGTTCATTCATATAAAAAATCACAGCCAATTTTAGAGCTTTGGTGCCGATTTCCGAAAAAAAATATGTAAATTTTCTTTGTTGGTGTCAAATAGTTCGTATGTACATTTGTATCTTTCTGCTTTGAAAATTTGCGGTATGTTTCATACAAATATCTATTCCATCATTTTTGGGAAGTGGGGTTAAAAGAGACAAAAAGCCTATGTCGGCTCTATATTACCTTCTATCACCATACCTAATTTCATCAAAATCTGTTCAGCCGTCAAGACCTGAGAAAGCGTAACAAACAGACAGACAGAGATATAATGCTTTCACATTAATTAAATTTCTTATTATGGATAAACATTGTATAATGCTCGTATTGCATCTAGGTCAAGATTAAATAAATATTAATTAACTAGGTGTGCCCATACGCGACATCTGTCGACAGCAAATATTATTACAATTGTAAGAGAAGCATTTAAAAGTATACTATATAAGTTTCAAGATAGCTCTAATAGTTCTTTGTTACGTACATAGATGGCTCTGATTGCTAATACACGTGCATAGCATCCTAGTTCCAACTGTTTAGGTTGTTTGTTTTAAGTTGGTTTTCCGATTGTTTATGCTTTATCTCTATTGTGGACTTGTGATAGGTGTCTTTATGTAACGACATCATCGCATTGCCTATCAGTCTAATGAATGTGTCGCTCCAGTTAATCAACGTTTTGCATCACAATAGAATATCGCGGACGCTGGTAAGTCTTAAAAGTTAATAGTTTATAACTTAGTTAAATTAATGATTTACTAATTATATGTGATATCATTATTAATTTCGAAGGATTTTGTATGAATATTTAAACTAATATGCTTGAATGTAATGGTATATAATATTTTAAGTTGAAATTTTTATTTATACTTTATTAATTAGTATTTTAATTTTTTATATTTATATTGATACTACATAAGTAGCAACATACCTTTAAAATTAATAGGTAGATGTAATTTGTAACTAAGATTTACCCAAAGATTTAATTTTTTTGGAGTAGGTAGGGTAACGGCACTAGTAGTCGGCCCCGCCGAAACGATACTCTAAGGTTTTGCAGCACTTAGCTAATATGATTGGATTGAATCGACAATGAGAAGTCACAGAATCAATTAAAAATAATTTGATTGGTTAGTTTCTATTAGAGCGCTATTTCTATTGGTTTTAAACGGGAAAAGGCTGAGTACTGGTGCGGGGCCGACTACTAGTGCCGTTACCCTACCAACTTCCAAGTTTTTAAAAGTAGGTAGGTACGTATGGTATGTTACAGATTTTCAAGATGTTTATTCCGAGGACATAATTCATGGTTTCATTAAGATAATTGATTCAAAGCATACCAATGTTTTCCTTAGAAATATAAAAGAACACGTTCGCGGACAGAAGACGCCTGTTGACGTGATAACAATACCTACAATAATATCTCATATCATTCTTAAATGTTAGCAAATAATTATGTTAAGATAAGAGTTTTTTTAATTTTCAGATCAAAATGAGCAAGATTACTCCCAACCCAGCGAAGATGTTGCTGCGAGACGAGATCGCCGCACGAATCGCTGCACTCTCAACAGAAGAGAAGATGAGGCAATCCAAAATTGTATATGACAAGGTAAATTTGGATTTGTAAAGATTATTCAAGGTACTAAAAATACAATTAGGTACTAAGTATTTTTTGTCTTTATAGTAATACGAATACTGACAATTACTAAGTCTTTTTTGACTATATTGTAATACTAATACTTAGTCTAAATTTGACGACCATTTGGCGTAACGGTTGAGACGTCGGCTGCTACACTAAGGGTTCCGGGTGCGATTCCCGGGCAGTTCAAACAGTTGTGAGCATGAACATGTCTGTTTGTAATGGTCTGGATGTTTTCTATGTATAATATGTATGTATTTACAAAATAAAATTATAAGTATGTTTATCCGTTGTTTAGTACCTCTAAATCAAGGTTTCACGCTTAACTTGGGGCTAGATAACGCTGTGTGAATGTTAGTGGATAATTATTTATTTGTGCCCATAATATCTGGCTTACCGCCTTAATAAATAAAAACAACAGCCGTCACCACGGCATAGTTTCATCCACATATTCATTCCAGCTTATCAACCACCCATATTACAAATCTTCGAAGCGCATGTCCCTCTTCATGAGCACCGACCAGGAGATCGACACGGCGCCTATCATCGACCACATAAGGGCTAAAGGTGCGGCGGCATTCGTCCCCCAATACGCTGGTGGGAAGATGAAGATGCTGAGACTGGAGACGGGAGACGAGCAAGCGATGCCTCTGACCAGGCACGGGATACAGCAACATGGGAAAGACCAGCCGAGGGAAGATGCTTTGGAGTCAGGTGAGTGGTTAGAGAGTTAGTGGAATAACGATTTCATTCGACGATCCCTTTGAAGTCAAAATCAAAAAGTCTATTCAATTTCGATCCCCGGCCATTAGAAACATTTGTGTGCATGATCATGTCTGTTTGTATTGGTCTGGGTATTTTCTATGTATAATATGTGTGTATTTACAAAAAAAATATTAAAATATATTTGTTTGGTATTTAGCACCCGTAATACAAGCTTCACGCTTAACTTGGGACTAGATGGCACTGTGTGAATGTCATTCGATTTTTTCAACAGTCAGTGCATTGACAACATTTGAAAACGGAAAGGAAACAAATGTAGGGATGGTGGAGGTGGTTAGGGTAACCTCACAAAATAGCGCTTCCATGCTTTTGGCCTGTTAATAAAGAATCGCTCATTAATTCTTACCAGCAATAGCCATATTTTAATGATGCATGTGTCTAAGTATATTGTTTGTATGTAAGTATATTTATAAGATCTTATTTAGGAAATAGACTGCCTCCGTGGTCTAGTGGGCACACTATTCGCCTTTGTGACCTGGAAGTCGTGTGTTCGTATCCCGCAGGTCACGTCACTGTGTGCGATTTTTCCCAGTTTGGAAGGCCTGTAGCCTGTAGTGGGCTGCTATAGGCTAATGATGATAATGAAATAGATAACTTAGGTAGGCAATGATGTTATAAAAGTGTTTGTCAACATACTGGTGGTCATGTGATGATAGATTAGTTTGACTACAAGAGGTCATCGGTTGTGAATACACATTTTATCAACGTATTTTAACCCCAGATTACAAATGTATTATACAAACATGATTTTGAGACCTGTATTTTTTATGTAACTGTTCAAAAACTATCGCGTAAGGACAATAGAAAATATATTCGCAGGGCCGATGTCGAGGAACAGATAAGTTCTGGAGTGGAGAACGTATCTTAGAAATCGTAGCGTAAGATGCCTTGGCCCGAGAGACGATTTGCTCCTGGTGGAGGCTCGATGAGAAAAGCAGTCCTCCACTGGAAAATCTGACGCGAGATGGGGATACCCTTGTCCAACAGTGAACTGCAATAGGTTGATGAAAGAGAGAGAGGCAGAAGAGTAGGCCTTTACTAGGTGGTAGACTTGGTACTTACTGAGTGATCTAGGTAGCTGCCATATGCCGTCCCGTGAAACAGAAGTGTTTTGCATTTTTTTATTTAGAAATAATGGCACTGTAGCTAGTGATATTACCGGGTATAAGAGACCATCTATTATTGCAGTGCGCGATGACTGAGAATAATTTATAAAAGTAACAATAAATTAATATCTAATGACCTTCACATAGCGCCATCTAGCCCCAATACGATAAATATTCGAATCCCCATAACGGATAAATATAATTATATACTTTTTTTTTGTAAATACATACATATTATACATAGAAAACACCTAGACCATTACAAACAGACATGTTCATGCACACAAATGTTTGTACTGCCCGGGGATCGAACCCGGGACCCTTGGTGTTGCACTGTCTAACAGTTGTAAGACTCTTCCAATGCCGCTATGTCATGGTCAGGCGTATCACTTGAGGTGAGGGTCCTGACCGTCCTTTACACAACGCAAAAAAACAATTGTGTTATAATCTGTCGTCACCACACGGCAAAGTAATAAAGACTGTTATACTTGTACAGTGAAAATGACAAGATGTTCCTAATGTATTTCCAGGAGGTTTAGATCTCATCATAGCTCCAGGAGTTGCATTTTCTAGATCTGGAGCGAGACTTGGACACGGTGGTGGATATTATGACAAGTTCATCGCGGGTCTTCGGGCGAACCCTGACACTGCTCCCAAGGTACTGACATATGTATTTTAAAGTTTCACATATAGCGGAGAGAATGATAGCGCAATGGAACGTGGATCTGTCGTTCGTGTAACGATCGCGCAAAGGAACCATCGCAATGGTCATAATCGGATGGGTGACCGAAAAATTGAACGCGTGAATGTCGGTTGTTACTACTAAGTTTTGTTCAACACACAAAAAAAAACATCAATTACTATCTGTCAAACAAACTGTTTTACGTAGCAAAATTAACCGAATTAAGAAGGAGGGTGAATATTTTAAACAATGTAATTATTATAAGTTTAAAGAGTTCTAATATATTCTAATTCCTATTTCCATCTTATGTGAAAGTAAAAATAACGTACTTAAGCATGCATACAAATCCAAAGATATTTACATTTTTATTATAGCGACCATTACCTACGCTTTCAATATTCTTTTCTTTGTATTCTTCTTTCCAGGTTGTTGCAGTCGCTTTCAACGTCCAAGTCGTAGACAACGTGCCAATGGACGCTCAGGATCAGAAAGTGGATGACGTCATATTCGCTGAGTGATTTGCTTAGTTTGATAATTTCTCGCCTGAGGAACTGACGTCAGTTCCTTGGTCAACATGATCTATGGAAGTGGAGGTCTTGGATGTTGTAAAGAATACTCGTAAATGTGAGCAGATAAACAATTTTAATATAGTTTTTTTACAATATTTTGTCATGACTGCCTACTGTTATTGATTTTCTTAAACACTGCATTTGTCATAGTGAGACGTATCATTACCACCAGGTGAGCGAACTGACCATCCTGATTCACGTTTTTTATGTCATTAAACATAAAAATAGAGTTTAAGTATGTAGCAAATTTTTATATTATCGAGTTTTTAATGCAGCTGTAGTTTTTTTGGTATTCTGTATAGCTACTAATATATTCATCCATTTGTATGATGAATAATTATTATTATCAGTTTTCGAGGAATAATAAAAAAATATTGGAATTAATGAAACTCAAATTCATTATTTAATATTTTTGCTTTTTATTAGACTTGCACCAAAAACTACCGATAAAATATTTAGTGACTGTCATGTAATATTTTAGTATTAAATTTCGATTAATGGAATCCCTTTTATTATGTAAGCTAATTAAGTTTTGAGATGCTGTACGGTCATCACAAGTGCACAGGGCTGAAGAGTAATTATTTTAAAGAGCGACATTATTTTAAAGGGTGATTTTGTTGATTTGAGACCAATGTGTAAATTAAATAACTTGGCAAGTTTATAGGTAGATGGATAACAGCTTTAAACTATATATTTGGAAGTACCTACTGGTTCGAGATTATAGTATCTAAAAAGATCATCGTAATCTATTTTTGTGCCCTTGCCATTTTTTAAATTTTGTTTGTTATATTTAAAAACATTTATGTAACAATTTATCTTTCATTCCCACCATAAGGCAATCTTCCCATAGATAATGTTGAGTTAATATTATTTAAATTTCAACGTGTATTTATCGATATTTACGTAGGTGCCAATAAATTTGGGTGCCAGGTTTCAAGACCATTAATAGAAGAAGTAATAAGTTTAAAGCAATATAAGTTTTGTAATTGAAAAAATAAAGCTTGACGAACACATAAAATAAATATTTGTAAATTTAAATAAATATAATGAGATAAGAAAGGTGTTTGAACTTGTAATGGATAACTTTTTCGCAATTTTAGATAAGATAGTTAAAGTTGATAAATTATGCTATTGCTTTCGTAACACTATGAATACGCGCAGTGCGCACATATCTGTTTCGCCTTGTTGTAATTACCTATATTATAGTTATGTGTTCATGCTGAAATTATTTCAACTCACTGTACTATGCTGATATTACACATGAAAGTATTCGTAAAATGACAATATCAAAAGGTATCTTGTCTTCAGAAAATGACAAAAGTATTATAACTTGATGACTTCTTAGGTTATCGGTTGCCATTGAAATTAAAATATTGTTTGAAAAAAGCATAGTATGTTACTGAAATTCCACAATTGTTTGAAATTTTCAGCAGTGATTACTTTCAAAATAATCTTTTGTTTTAGACTCAGTCTGTAGTGGTAGTGGGCCGGCTACGTAGCGGCAGATCCTATGCCTATTATATACATACCCTCTGAAAGAATCCGCGATTGGCACAAGGTTTCCAGTATAGGTACTAAATAAAGGAACTGGAGAAAGGGTTATTAATGGGGGCAAAAGGGGTACCATTGACCAAAAGTTTAGTTTGGAAGAAAAGTTTGGTTTTGTATCAATGAGTACAAATTATTGATTTTATTTTAAGTTAATGGTGTCTCTTATATTATTTATCATGGTATTATGACGAGCTTCTGTCTGAACGCCAGAATAATTTTAATCAAACGCACAACAAAAACTCAATGAAATACTATTTACTACAGAACTAATAACAAACTAATTAAAATAAATAATAACACACACGTAAACAGTAAACCATTATATATTTTATGATTATCAGAAAAATATACATAGGGAAAAGGAAAATATCTACAATAGAGTGGTACACTATTTTAACTACAATACAAAAGATACAATGACATAGTAATACCTTGAGTAACACATTAACATACTTTTATACATATCAAAGTATCACACTGTATAATGAGAGAAACAGGTGCAAAATAGTTTGCTGATAAAATTAATTACTAAAGAAAAAATATATAACTTGGCTGTAAACTGACGTATTATAATAAAAAATACACAAAGATCTATTAATTTTATACTAAAAACGTGTAATATTTGTAAATTAAAACTGTATTAAGGTCTACGTTCAAAAATACCAAGTTCACTGTCCATAGGTTAGTCCATTGGTACCTTGGCTTCTCTTAGATATTAATTTATAGCACGCAGAGCTTTGGTCCTGAGACAGAATACCCTGGAGAGCAGTCCAGTGCTTATAATTCCAAATGTCTTTTAACACAATATGTAGGTACCTTAGCTTCTCTTAGATATTCATTCGAGACAGAAACCCTGGACAGCAGTCCAGTGCTTATTATTACAGTTAAATAAAAATATTTTTTTTTTTTAAGTAAACCACATCAACTATGATATGGCCATGAAACATAGACATACATTTTGAACCCTATATTGAGAATGCGCTACTTTTTTCATTCGTGGCAATAAAACATCTTTCTTCAGTGTATATTTTCAAATAAATTGACGATGATGCGACAACCATAGGTTGAACCGTGACTTAATCAGTAAAGACATTTAATGTAGTATCTATGCAGCCGTAAATCTGTTTTTCTTTCATAATTATAAAAATCTGACAATACAATTAAACTAAGCTTAAATTTTACTTATAATTAAATATAATACTTCTTTAATTTTTAAAATCACAAAACCAATTGTAATTCTGAGAACACACTTTATGACAAGACCTATTTCAGGAAGAGTTTGCTTGTTTCAATTATTACAGATATGTATTTTAAATAATTACGAATACCTCAATCAAATAATTTAAAAATGAGGATTGATTTTGAAACATAAGATACCTTCTATTTTCACAAATTTATTTTATAGTTTAAATATTTTTCTGAAAACCATTATTTCATTGATAATCTAAAACAATGTAGCGTAGCAAGCCAAGATTTACATTTATGGCACTTTTGTATAAGAAATAAAGGTTATTTATTGCTATACGAATGTATTATCGAATCTCAAAGTACACCATATTTCAAATTCTTCTTATTTTTTATGAGAACAGAATAAACATCACAACTACATAGTAAAAAAATAAATTGTGGTTGTACACATGAATATTCTTCATACTAGGTAGGTACCATATTATTTTAATTTACATTTTGGAGATACACACTAAACTTTTCATATTTTTACCAAAGATTGTATTCCACTATCAAACTTACAATGTTAATGAAAATAATTCGAATTTATGTCTACTTAAAAATACTTAAATAGAAAACGAAGGCCTCCTTATTAAAATTAAAATTACAGTAAATTTTCTTAAAGTACACTATCTGGTGCGAAATGGGGGAAACCTATGTCCAGAAGTGAACTGCGACTGCTTGGTTGAAGGTAGAGAGATTCTTTTAGTAAACTAATAATAAAAAAATATGTGCGATATAGGACTGATTAGTAAATGAATTTCACTGCTGGCCAAGAACCCGGGTTTTTAGATTAAAAATATTGTAGGCAAAATTTCTTAACGTAAGCACAGCTTCTAAGGGCGTCCCAGGGCTTCCTCTGGGACGCTCTTAGACTCGTGTGAATTTTAAGGCCGAGAGCCATCTGCGCTCGCCAGTAGGGAAGATGCACAAATTTTATTTTTGTGTTTATTTTAAAGAACTACATTTGGAATAGACCACAAGTATATTTAAAAATAAAAAATCTGTCATTTTCTGCATTAAAATGCGGTTTGAAATTGACAATTTCAAATTTCGCGCCAAAACGGGATGGCGTGACGTTTGACGTCAGATATGTGAATGTACCTCCTTTTCTTCAAGGACTTTCATACTTTTGCATTTTTTTCTCGACTGTCGAGACCTTATTTATAAGAATTTTAAATTCTGATAATTTATGGATTTAATGAACGCGTTGACCATAATTTGTGCCATGTGTTCATCTAATAACAATCATATTGTTTTTGACTGACACAAAACCGGGAAAAAAGAGATTCAGAGCTGTGAAGATGAATGAATTATTCCTCAAACTATTTTTCGATGCGGTGAAGACGACTTTGATGTTAGAATATACTTGTTATTCTTAATCTGCTTGTATGAAAAACAAACATATTTACCTACCTAATACAAATACAATAACAAAGTTGTCTTTAGCTTTTTATTGTAAAGATGATGTAAACATGATTATGTTAAAAAGATTAAAA
This sequence comes from Leucinodes orbonalis, assembly GCA_019425675.1. Classification (NCBI taxonomy): domain Eukaryota; kingdom Metazoa; phylum Arthropoda; class Insecta; order Lepidoptera; family Crambidae; genus Leucinodes; species Leucinodes orbonalis. Next base: position 11,085 of record PQWD01003249.1, read on the forward strand.
ACTTTGTGAATAGAGATGCTCGTACCCCATATTTTTGAATGCTAAAACAAAATAATGCCTTTGACATCTGAATCAGCAATAATAATTAATAATTTAATATTCTTGTAAGCATTGAAAATACACCAAGTTTAATGTTGATTTATTATATTACAGACACAAAAACATACAAACTTACACATTTATCATATAAATAAAATGATGATTTTTTAAAACAAAGGAAATATTATTATTTCTTCATTGTTCCTGGTTCATCTTTAGAGTGCAGTTTCAGTGCCATGGATGAGGATTAAGGACTGCACAGGGCAGTTCCATGTATGTAGTTCCATCCTCAGGGCAGCCTTTTCCAAGCAGTTTCTGCTCACACTGTGATGACTTTATAAACTTTTTTTTTGGCTCACTACTTTTATTTTGATGTTTGGTGATGAAAAACAATCATTTCTAGACTATCAGTAGACATTATGCTTTGATATTTCAATAAAGTACCGTAAAAAGTCCATATTTCGCAGCAGGCTTATTGTGGTTTGTAAAACTCACTACAAACAAAAATAAATTACAACCATGTCAACACTAACTTTGGTAGTTTCCTGAAGTCTGCTTTTACAGTCCCAAATTCCATTTTTATTCGAAAAATGCCGATTTTTTTTCGTTTTAATGTTCACTTTTTACTAAATCTTTTACGTCAAAATAATATGTCATACATAGATGACGTAAATGACAGTGATTGGTGTTTTAATTTACGTTCCGTTTCAAGTAATTTCAATTTGCAATTATTTTTAAAAAACAGCGTAAATTAAAATATGAACCTTGCGGTGTCCCTTCTTTTATGGCGTTTTAACATTTTAATATCAAAATATTCATTTATATTACATTTGCATGTTCCCTATTGCCCGGTGAAGCTGTTAAGGCTATTTGCGGCTAACAGCAGAAGTCATTTGGAAAAAAGATACAGCTTACTACTAGAATAACCTTCTCAAGCAGTGGACATTGAAAACCGAATATATTTTCAACCATTTAAAATATTTCAAAGTCATAAAGAAATACATCTTGAGTCTAACTTTAACAGAAATTGTTTACCATCATAATTTTCTTATTTTAGTCACTTACTTAATATATTATTTACATAATATCTTAGTTGCTTAATTATTCAATACTTGCTAAGAAATTCGTTTCATATTATTCGATAGTGGAATCCAAATCGTTATATATTATAATATTTTATACAAAGAATAAATTTATTATAGGTAGGTATATGTTACAACTATGATTGCTAGAGATAGCATTTAAGTCAATTAAGTCTACAAAAAAAATGTTTTGCAAATTTTTGCTTTTATTAAGATTATATTTATTTATTTATTTATTTATTTTAACAGGGTGGTTTACAGCTATAGTTGCAATAAACGTATAAAATAAAGGTAACAATAAGAGCCATAACAAACCCCCACAGGTAATGTTGAAATAATCAAAATAAGCAGTCAAATTAAACAATAAAAATATAGTTGTGAATGCCTCAGCAAATACACTATATACATGTATACATATATAATATAACACATACATATACATATAAATATTCAAATACTCGCTAAAATCCAAAAAACCTATATACTCCAAAAAATACATAAACATCCAATAATATACTTAGACCATTATAACATATATACTTATCAATATTTCAAACAATGCGGTTAAAATTATAATTTCGTATGACTCTGGGAAGAGGGAGAACCTCGAAACTGCAGAACTGACCACTGACAGACTACTAGGTGAAGTCGATTACTTCAAGATTGTGTCTCGCAGCTCATTAAACAACCGAGCTGATCTAAGAAGAAAACTATTTTGACGGTACAAAGTACGAGAGAATGGCACGAAAAGCGTATTCCTTTGACGACAATGACGCGATATTATACGATATTAGATACAAACACTTTTTTTTTTGATAACAAAAGTAAAGTAAGTAAATAAAAATAGTCACTCAGGAAACAAATACAAAATAAGAAATAAAAACGATAAAAGTTTATGCTATAAAATAAAAAAACACATTACGTTTTTGACAAAACTGAGGTAAGAGATTTATTTAATTTCGAAAAGCAGACAGTCTTAGATCTAAAAAGGGTTTTAATTTTAATACGTATATTGATTGATCCTTGTTCGGTAGTTTGCTTCTTCCTTGCCATCTTCATCGCGGCCTATGCCAAAGCCGAACTGCGTTGAAAGCCATCTGCACTCGCCACTTTCTCGGTGAAACCGTGACTGCCATCGGCACCGAACAGAGTAAGAAGTATAGTACCTAATCCTATTATATAGACGGAGGCACAAGCCAAATTCAAGACTAGTCTATGTTGATAAAATCGTAATTTAGGTTCATTATCATCAGCTCATTAAACGTCCCACCGAGGGGCACGAGCCTACCCGTATAGGGTGATTAGGCCTTAGTCGTCCACGCGGGCCCAGTGCGGATTGGACGACTTCACACACAACCTTCGAATCTCTTCGTAGGCGTGCATGAAGGTTTCCTCAAGATGTTTTCCTTCACCGTAAGAGCGTCGGATAACGTACATATTTTTCGAAAATTCGAAAATACATTGATACGTGTCGAGATTTGAACCTCAGCCCTCCCGGTAGGAAGGCGACAGTCCACACCACTGAGCCAATTTAGGTTAAAAAACGAATCCTATTACCTGTTACTTAGGTTCACTTTTTAATATCTAGCCGCCAGGATGATCTGGACCAGCTATATAATGATCCGATTCCCTTGTAAACTATTACAAAGGGCCTGCTATATCAGTGGTCTGTATTATGGATTTCGCGTGACTTTTATTCCGTTTAAAGCAGGCAAAAATCTAGACTTTAAGTACCGATATTTAAAAACGTAACAAAATAATATTTATAACTATCGGTAAAGTAATATTTTGTTTGAACATAGTTTAGGTCATACGGAAATCCAATTATTGATTATTACTATCATCGGCACAGTTAGAAGTTAAAAACCCACACCAAATATTGCGTTGATTGACCTCCCTTCGAATATTTAAATATTAAATATACATAAATATTCAAATATATTTTGTTTATTTAAACATAATATTAAAAATGTCAACCTTTTTAAGTGCTTTTTCAAGTTTTAAAGCTAAAAAATACTAATGACTCGAAACTAGTCATGGACAATTGGACATGCGTAATCTGTTTAGAATTCTTTAAACTTAAAGGTCTACATATTTATATCTATAGTTCACATATGACATTTATAGTTTAAAAACGTCATTTTCTATTCCTTTTTAAAATTTTTGAACTTTTTAGAACTTGTCTGGTAACAATTTTGTATAATACCTATTTATTTACAGTTAATATAATATTTCTAAAGTGATATCGTTTGTAATTTTATTCACTATAGTATCATCACAATTATTCCTTTGCTAATTACTTAGAGCTTAACGATAGATTAGGAGTTTTACAAATGTTTTGGAGTATTCTTCAAGATTATGTTGCACTCGAATCTGAAAACAAAGAATTGTTTCAGCTTGTAATACATAAATTATAGTTTGGTTTATATTCAAAAACAGAGTGAGGAATACGTTCGATAGAGATATTGAAAATTCACCAATCAGTTTATTCTTTTCACCTCATCGTAGATCCGCATCATACATTGTAGTTAGAAGCGAAAACACAACACATAGTGTATACACAAACCAGCTCGTCACTTCTTTATGATATAAGACATTATAAAAAAATTCACCCGTACGTGAAGCTTTTAAAATAAGTCATCAAGTAATTTGGTAGTAAAAGAAATGGGACAACATTACCGTCAACGCAGCACCGCGCCGAACATCCTCTGCCCTCTCGACATCAGCAGCTCGACTGCTCCGACAGCCGCTAGAAGCAACAGCAACGCCAAAATCGCAAGAACAGCTCGGCATCGCCGTCTCCTCCTCTCTCCTCGAGCTAGCCTTCTGGATAAAGCTTCGCTACGGGCTCCGTCGAGGGTGAAGAGAGCACTGGCCGCCTAGAAAATAACAATTTAAAACATCTTTAAATATGTTAACATATAGGTAAACCAAGAAAAACATATATTTTTAATGAGTCTTATTGATGCGTTTATTGAAATTATAAGGTCAGTACGCACAAGCTGGGACTGCTCGCGTAGCCTTTCAAGTTCATGTAATATTAAAATTCAGACCAATATAAGTTTTCTTTCTTTCTGTATATTTTTTATGATATCAAGTAAACTGGACGGTCTAGACCTTGGAGGTCAAGACGCTCACCTGATGGTAAGTGATACGCCTGACAATGACAGAGAGGCTTGGATGGAGACCAACAACTAATAGACAGTTATTATTCTCCATCAATGCCACACTGCATTTGACACCCGAGACAACAGATATTAGGTTAACACCCGGTAAATTCACTAGCTGTACATATTAATGTATAATGTTATAATGCTCTTGATGTATAGCATACGACTATGGCATACAACTTTTAGGATCCAAGCGAACCTCACCAGCACGTGGAGCATCCTGCCAAATAGCGGGACGAGGTTTTGGCGACTCGGTAACTGGCATTTAACCACCATGGTGGAAGTGTCCGAACCCTTTGAATATCATTGAAAGGTCTTTTTATTAAGCGTTCACTGTAACAGTTACTGTAGCAGCTACTTATACAACTGGATTAAAAAATCGGCAACATTTTCACAACCTTCCCAATATTAAGAAGAGCCATGTTATAGTACTCAAGGGGTAAGTCGAATGCTGAACACACTGCTGGACATAGGTCGCACCCATTTTGCGCCAGATATCCCGGACCTCCGTTTTTCACATCCCGCCACCAGCTCTTTTGGAAGTAGGCGGTCTATCGGGCCACAGAGCGTCCTACGCTACGCTTGCCGAGACGCGGTCTCCACTCCACAACTCGTCTGCCGCTCGGCTCTCTCTTGCCTAACTATGAAATAGAAAACCTGTATCTACTTTGACTATTAAGCAAATGTACCTGTACTGATAAACAACAATAACGAAGAACAGCTTAGACCATATTTATTGGCCATTGAACATCTGTATGACAATGCAAATCAGTCATTCGATATTGAGCTATTAATCTGAGATTGAATGCACCACGTGATTGTAAACCCGTCACGAATGCATTAGCCGACATTCTACAGTTGCTATACTAAATCAGATAGGTATTTTATTATAATTGAGTGTAAAATCCGATCAAACTGTTAACTGTCTGCGTAGTCAAGTGTCGAGCTAAGATCACTGTTTAATGATGTGGGTTTTGATCGAATCTCATAGGATATGAAATCGGCTACTGTCGGATTAAGTTTTCCTTATCAATTAATTGAGGGAATCAGGTCATATTATCTTGGCATTCATAATGCATATTATTTTCTAACGACTGTGTGCTACGATTACTATGATGTCGACATCTTCAAGGCAAAAAAAAATACTATTATGTTTCTTCACTCGCAACGTTGGTTAACATCTGGAGAGATTTCGGCCAAATGCCGAATTTTTCAGCAGGATAAGTAAAGGGTACTTAAGTTTAATTTCAAGATTGGTGCTAAGGGCTCTGTATCCTTTGACTTTATAGTTAGGTATTTGGTAAGATGATTTATTGCAAACTTGTTACAAAAAAATATATTATGTAGGTGCTTAATCAGTTTTAAACAAACAATTTTATAATAAATCATGTCAGCATCAAAACAAGTTTTAAATATACTATCTACGGGAACTCTGGCGATATGTACAAGTAATTTGAATGATTGATCTCTCATATTACAAGCTGTTTTCAATATAATTTATTTTATAAGAAGGCATTCATTAAAATTGCATTGGAGTGGGCTTCCAATATATGTAGTTGCATAGTGTCTGCACGTAGGAAGTTGCCGGAATGCGCATAAATACTATGTAAATTCCATAAAAAATTAAACAATACCATATACAACGATTTAGTTTGAGAAAAATAGTGAATCGGAAACTCGAAGTTTTTATTTTATAAGGACGTAACACTGCTCGGCGCAGATGGCTTTGGCAATATCTTCGGATAAGAGCCGTTAAAACTCGATGCAATTTTCAAGACTTATGTCAGAAATTTTAAGATACGTGCAAACGACCTGAAATCTATATTTAAGTGCGAATGTAGATGGTTTGACAGGACTATTTTTAGTTAGTTTAGATTGTAACCATCCACGCGAGCCTGATGCTGAATCGATTAGAATCCTGTGGTAAGTCGATTTTACGAATCCTTCAAAGTCTGAAGAACTCGTGATAATGATTTTCGCACGCACTTAACTCGCATGATGTCAGTTATACATTACAACCAATTAAGACATTTTGTATGCGAAAACAAAGCCGTCCGAAGTCATGGTACAATCCTGCTGAGTCAGTAATGATTTAATCGCGTCGCGATGATTGCAGCACCATTTGCATGTTCAAAGAATGCGCTTTCGCCGGCTATCGGTACTGAGCATCGCCACACCATGGTGACTATAATGGGGTTCATGGTAGTAAAGATCGAAAACAATATAAACAAACTAAAGAAGTGTAAGTCGGATCCGCAATCGAGGGTTCTGTACTTATTTGTAAGTTGCAGTTCTGGTATAAAAACTTAAGGAATACCTCACTTCAATATCTCAAAAGAGAAATTCAGAATAAAAAAAAATCCACTGACATTCACACAGCGCCATCTAGCCCCAAGTTAAGCGTGAAGCCTGTGTTATGGGTACTAAACAACCGATAAACATACTTAAATACATTTTTTTGTAAATACATACATATTATACATAGAAAACACCCAGTCCATTACAAACAGACATGTTCATGCACACAAATGTTTGTACTGCCCGGGGATCGAACCCGGAACTGTTGGTGTTGCAGCCGACCTCTCAACCGCAAACACCAAATGGGTCGTCAAAATGTATGAAATTAGTTCTTCTTAGTGCATCTGTGACTAATACACAATCTGTTAAAGCCTGGTTGGTGCTGGCTAGATGATTTTCAGCCCAAAAAACAAAAATAGCGTTTTGGAATCGTGCTGACATCCATTTTGCCGTCATTGGTGCAAATAACGTTTGGAAGGTCAATTGTTCAGTTAACATGGTAATATGATTGTTACATATTTGGCTTCTGGCAATGACACGATTAATTAAATTAAACACGTTATTTCGAGAAACATGGATTTCTGTGAGTTTAATGGCCCGTAAAGTCATTATTTGAAGAAATTTACGAATATTAAAAAGTTGAATAATTTGACAACAATCACCTACACCTGCAACTTGATTTGAGCAATCTTGTGTTATAAAATTAATGAACCAAAATATAGTTCAGAACACTTTTGGTTTGGTGATTCTCATACGGCTACACAGGTGTTTTTACGTACGACTATATTACTTATTTTCTCCTTCAAATTTCATATTACCCACTTCTTTATTTTTCTTTAATAGCTAAAATTTTAATGTAGATTTGTTTCATCTATGACGAAGAAGTCCCATTTAAACGCAAGCTTGTAGTTAGTGTACTAAACAACTGCTAAACATATTTATACATGTATATTTTTTGTAAATATATTGATATTATACATAGAAACACCCCTAGTACATGTTATGCTGCCAAGATATCAAAACAGCCTTACAACAGTCAATATTTCACAATAATTATTTTGTACAGGTATTCACTATCAGAATACCTAATCGTCTCTAATTAATCAACGGTTCGAATCACTTTGTTGCCAGTTACAATAATTAATTACATTACGCGGGATAAATGTTCCCTATTACACAGCCCGCGCAATATCCGTGTTCCGCGAACTAGTTTTTATAACGAAACCAGTCTGCCTATTCAGATGAAAGTGTTGTACTTAATATTGTTGGCATTTTATGTCTTGATTGGAATTACGCGGGCGAAGATGCAGATAAAGCTAACTAAATAATTTCATCATCAGCTCGTTACACGTCTGTACCGAAGGGCACGAGCCTACCCGTGACGGGTGTATAGGCGTTAATCGTAGGGCCTAGTGTGGATTGGCTGACCTCACGTACAATCTTTGAATCTCTTCGCCTATGTGCAGGATACTTTCCTTCACTGTAAGTCCGTCGGAGAAATGTCTATAATTTGAAAATACATCGGTACGACATCCAGGTTGGAAGGCAATAGTCGACACGCATGAGCTATTGACATTTACTAACTCGACGATAACTAGCTAATTAAAAACTAACTTTTGTGGCTCAGCGACACTTGGCTTCTGAAACGATAGACTTCATTGAAGCTATGCTTAAAATATTATAATTAGAACCACCAGACGGTAAGTACCTAGTCGAAATAATTCAATTTTTTTTGCATAGATCTTAAATAGTCATATCAACTCTCTAAGGATATAGCAATATTTTATGTTTTATACATATATTGAGTAAATGAAATAAAATAGTTTTATCGTCCCGAAAAGTGGGAGTGTTGCACATCTGTATATCAAGTAAAATTACCGGGTATAAGAGTCCTAACATTGTCTCCTTGGTTGACGGACCCAGGGCAGTGTCAACGGAATATAATGAGTACATACTAATATTGATTCCCTTGTAAACTGCACATATCATGATATATGCAGTTTACAAGGGAATCAATATCAGGCGTATCACTAATTACTATGTGACCAAACGCTAAGCCGAGGTTCGAGTTCCACTCTGGAATGCCCTTAGGCTTGTTGTGTAAACTTTTAAGGCTGAGAGCCATCTGTTAAAAACAATAACCGTCTCATTCACTTAATGTCATAAAAAAATACGGTGATTAGTAATAAAATCGATAGGTACATTATATTAGTAAACATATCTGTTGTAACAAAGTTGAACGAATTTAAATGGGCAAATAGCGTGAACAGTAGTAGTCCGGTCAAGTGCGAGTCAAACTCACGCATAAACGGTTCCGTACCATTAACTCGTTATCATTTTTTATATTTTTTCTATGTAATTTTAACTTCAAAATAAATAACCCCAAATCTGTCAAGCTCTAAATCTCGCTAGCACTGATCACAAAGATATAGGATGCGTTTCTTAGCCTACGGAATCGTAATAAAGTGCGAGATTCTAAGTAAACTCTAATGGTACTATAAATCAGGTGTAACTTTCTTGTATATCAGCATTGCTTATGGAAATCACTAGCAATAGGTACATTGTCGCAGAGCGTGCTTGTAAACGTTTAACAGCCTTTCCTCTGCATGTCGTATAACAATAACCATGCAGTTTAACAACTACCAGCTGTATGTAATTTTAATTTGTAGCAATATATTTATTCTATATAGGTACTCATTTTACAAAATGGCGGCCTTTTGCGCAAGATGAAGCGTATTTTAATGGTAGCGAAATATAATTATGAAATACTTATAAAAAATTACATAAGCGTTAACAAAATAAATACATTTCCGGTCGTCGCATTTCCAAAGGGATCAACAAATGACTTCATCTTTCGTGAATCGTACTATATACTAAGTTTATTGATGGATTCTTTTCAGTAGAAATATTTATA
>PQWD01003249.1:21819-63186 GCA_019425675.1 Leucinodes orbonalis
ACCGCGTCTTGGCAAGCGTAACGTAAGACAATTGGTCCGATGGACTAATTTGCTAAAGATCGCTGGTGGAGGTGACAAAAGCGGAGGACCGGAATATCCGGCGCAAAATGTGGGAGTAGTCTGTAATAGGTTGGACGGAAAGAGAGAGAGAGGACGGAGTGAGAGATAAGCAAGGTTTGCGAAGGTAATATTAAAACCACAGACATCCGAATATACAATTAGACTGGACAAGCCGCCAAGTTTATAGGCAGTCTCAGTGTCGCAATTTCGTTTCGGTTCTTACCTGTGAAAAGTTATCATATTTCTTGGTAAATTTACTGATTCATTGCGATGATGGCATGTTACAATTGCACAGGATGGCATTTTGGGAAAAAACGGTAATTTCTTCTAATATTCGTGCGTCTTGACTCGTCTCACAGAGCGTAAACTGGCAGCCAGTGTATGCTCGTTGAGCTTACATTTGTCGCACTTAAAAACGCGGCCTGCCCCATCTCCTGTATTGGAAAATCTGTGATTAAAACAGTCTTTAGAAGTCGGCGGTTGCATAGATTCCACAGACACAATAGCGTCTGGATTTGGTTTCAATTGTGGCTGGAATACCTTCGGTAAATAGTTTAAACTTGTTATAACTGTTTTGTCATTTATGTTGTATCGTGGAAGCTTAAATTGATTACGATTTGGTATTTGGTAACAAAAATAAAATTTGAAGTTTTGTACTGTTATGGTCGTCCATTTTGTGTTGTTTTATGTTTTGGTGTTGATATAATAACATTATTGTTCTGTCGTTGAAGTTGTAGTAAGGAAGCTTAAATTGAATAAACGATTTGGTAACAAAAACAAATTTCGAAGTTTTGTATTCATATGATCGTCCAATTTGTAATTTTTTATGTTGTGAATATTTTCAATATATCAGCGATATAAGGTACCAGCCCACTGCCACTTTAGCTGGCTGATCCGGTGAGTCATGTACCTAAGTTCATATTGTTTATACTTGGCGGTACCTTTAGTTCTATCATGAATATTTGATAATATCCCTTATTGAAACTCCCAAGCACAGCTCATTGCTCGTTGTAAGAATAATGCCTCCATTATAGTGAATGATTAGCAGAAGACGGTGGCTTACGGTTTACCCAATTCTCCATACACAATGGAATGTTGGCATTGCCGATTACGAAAGACTTTGTGAAATAAATAAACCACTAAAAATATACATCGAATTCTTTTGAAAGTCACAACACCTGTACTGTCGGAGACTCAAAGCTTATTAATATTTGTATTTTTTTCATTAACCGATGATTTGGTCAAGTTGTTAGATAGCCGATGTATGCCGACAACCTATACGTGCAGTTTGGCAGATTACTTAAAAAATCACTTTAGTTTGAATTAAATAAATTAAAAATGCTTCTAGGAGTATTAAACATTATATTCCAAAATAATGTAAAGCCTTATGCGCCTGCGCATACTCGCGGCGAGCGGCGCGTGTCGCAAGCGGCATTGCCCGCGGCAAGGCAGCGCGACATCTCCCGCCACGTGCGCACGCGCATACACGCTAATTGTGACACTGAGCCTATAAATATTTTTTCCATACTTTGATACGGAGCCTATATTTTTACCGGGTCGCTCTTTCCCAACCAAATACTAGGTTATTTAACCCTCCCTAAAACGCCGTAATCCGAGATTTGAGTCCAACTCCGGGACGCTCTTAGGTTTGTTACTTATTTGAAGACTGAGGGCCAACTGCTCTTTTAAAAAATGCCGGAAGAAGTATCACAGTCCTGTTGCTTTTTTATTACATAAAGAATGTAATAAAAATGGCAATGGAAACGTATTTAACAAATTCGGCTATCTTTAATCATTATTGTACAATAACGAAATAGGTATGGTTTGTATAATAAAACCAGATCTCAATTTTCTTTCTCTTCTAAAATGGTTAGTTAGTCTAGAAACATTGACCCACTGTAATATATATTAAAGATACAATAGAATCTGCATTCTGACCTATGGAGTAAAAGGCATTAATTTTGAAACAGTTTCATGCGTTAGCGACCTGTTTTTTTGCATAAAACGCTTTACAAATATTTTGCAAAACTTGCTAAAATGTTCCTAATTAGTCAAGAGGTAACGAAATGTTTCGGTGGATGTCCAAATAGTAATTAATTTCAATGTATATTTTAAAAAAAGCGTCGGTGGCTCACGTCGTTCAAATTACTCTAATAAAGATAGAGAAAGGGTTTTTCTATAAGGAACAGACTATCTGTTGACAGGAATTATAAATATGCAAAACACAACAAATATCAGAATAAAGTAATCTCATGTTAAATATTACATACATTGAAAATATCGATAAAATCAAAGAAGGAAGATGTTACAAAAACTTAGAACATGAGAAATATAAAGGAAGTTCTGTGTGTGTGTATAACTGTACATAAAATAAATGTATTTATTATGTAATTACCGCTGCCGAGTTCCCTACAAATCCTCAATTTCGAAGCCAAGGTCTCTCACCACTAGACTATCGGGTGTCAAATTTATTTAAGGCAATACTCGTCCATTTCGGAATGCGGTTTTACCAAGAATACCAGGCAACAAACTTGTGCAATATTTTGTTTTAACAGAAAAATGCTATTTTTGACCTAATTGCATACTTTGTCTTCATAACAAAAATAATAAAATTGACGGTTCTAAAGTATATATGAAATAGTTATTTGAATATGTTTTTATTTTGAGTTACAGTCTCTAGACTATAGGAAAACTTTTCAAAAGGGGTCGTCCCCCAATATGTTATTGAGATATTTTATCATTTTTTTTCTAAATGGAAAAGTAACTGCATAACATAGGCGTATCGTAAAACACAACGGCTAAGGCATCGGAATCCAAAAATCGGTGGTTAATTACAGCCCATCTTTTCATAAGAAACTTTTTTTAAGAGGCACAATAGTTTAGATTTCAAATGAGAATGTTCTCAAATCAATGTTCCAAAATCAAAATCCTGAAAATTTACATTTCGGAATTTGGTAACAATGATATTCTGTATATATAAAGGTAGATACGCCATCCATGCCTCAAAAACGAACCGCCGAAGAGAGTACAGTTTGTACTATTTTGTTTAGGTAAATGTGTTCGAAACTCGAAATATGTATGTATGCTGTCGCTGCATTCGGAACACTTTTTCGATCGTTTTGAGAGCATATCACGAATCCATACTTTTTTAAATCATTGTTTGGTAATCGTTTTACCAAAGAGCTGTTAGCAAATGTATTTGTTCTACTTTCGACACTCATAAGACATGGGTGTACTGGCCGTTGGAGGCTTACAATGTTATGGGTGCTTACATCGTTCATTATATAATACATAGTTAAGAGTACAAAATGATGTTTTCATAGATGCAATCCGTAAAGATTTTAGGGGAGGAAGGTCACGGTATTCATCATCATCAATACAACTTAGAACGTTCACTGCTGAACGAAGGCCTCCCCTAATGATTTTCGCCGATCCCTTGCAGTTGACATCCATCTGCTACCCATTACCTTAACGGTCACGGTATTATAGTCAAGTAAAGCAAAGCGCTTGTGCTCTACCTTTGTTCAAAAGTTACTAAATTGTAGACTCGGTACCGAGTCGTCTAGGTGGGTACCATCACAGTGCCAATGATCCGTAAAATAGGAGTGCTTGGTACTTCTGTGTTTCGGGATAAGGGCACTGTAGTTAGTAAAATTACCGGGTATAAGAGACCTAATATCTGTCGTCTCGGGTGACGGGCGCTGGTTAGTGTTGACGGAAGATAATGATTACCTATTGTTATTGATTTCCTTCAACACTGCAATTTCATGGTAGTTATCCTCCTCATGGAGGATACCTACCATGAAATTAGGTGCGGCGGCGACCTCATGGTCGCCGCCGCATCGGCGGCCGAAATAGCTAAAACACTAAGGTTACACTCCACAAACCGACAACCGAGATTCCGCCCCCCGCCGGCGGGGGCCATCGTCGCGTGTCCCTGTAGGTTCGCACAGTCCCTATTCGCGTAACCGGCATGTGCCGGGCCGCTTTTCTCCCCAAACATATGTTAGGCTACCAAGCCCCCCCGCAACGCCCTAAGCCGAGGTTCGAGTCCCGTTCGGGGACGCCCTTAGGCTCGTTGTGTAAATACTAAGGCTGAGAGCCATCTGCGCTCGCCACTTGCCCGGTGAAGCTGTAAAGGCCATCTGCGGCCAACAGCAGTAGTCAGTTCGGAAAAAAAAAAAAAGCATTTCATGGTCAGGCGTATACACAGAACTCATTATAAGAGAAAATTATTATTATTAATTATAAAATTAATTTTGTGGGCGTATCACTTACCACCAGGTGAGCGAACGGATTGTCCCGTTCACTTAAGGCTAAAAAAATCCACCATGATTTGCAGCATACAGAACCTAAATAAACCTAAATTAGGAAGGCTGCTTTAAATCTATGTCTAACTACTCTAATATGAAATAAGTATGCTAATGATTGTCATATGTTACTGATATTATTTTGTGTACTTGTCAACAATAAAGTGTTTAACTATTTTTCTTTATTACATAAAAACACTCAAACTAATACAAACATCAGATCAGTATGATCACGCACAAAAGTTCGTACTGCAAGGACATCGAACCTGGTACCTTTGGTGTAGTAGCAGACATCTCAAATCTCAACCTTTCCACCACATGGGTCCGCAACAACAAACCTCAATAGCATTAGAAACGAGTAAATTTTGTAACAAACCAGTATAAATGTATTGTTAGTAATTAGGCGCGGAGTATTCGCTAACTTATTGGATAACATCAAGTAAGTTGTACTTTATGCAACATCCAACCTTTACGAATATCATCGTAATGAACTAACAGTATTACTCAACTTTGATAACATCTCTTTTTTATACCTTAAATATTGAGTTTTGTACGAAAGCTATTTTCATGGGTTTTTTATGCAATACGACTATTTTACTACTAATACTATTTAAGCAATCACTTTTGAAATTCCGTGAAACCAGTTGAGTTTATCAGTCAATCATGTTCAGGCCGTTTATTACACCTGAAGAATCATCATAGCAAGCAGCGCGAAGCGGTTACAAAACGTCATCTTTCAAGAGGCATTGCGTACCTCATAGTGACACATCATTTTTTACATTGTAATTTTATAATCAAGTAAAGCCATCATTTTACTATGAATTGAGTCTCATTCAAAGTCCTAAAGACCTGCGCAATCAATCATTATTATCATCGTTACAGCTTATATGTCCACTGCTGAACGAAGGCCTACTCTAATGATTTCCACGCGGGCCGGTCCCTAGCAGTTTACATCCATCTGCTACCCGCCACCTTAACCAGGTCATCCGTCTATCTGGTTGGGGGTTGGCAACACTTAGTTTTCCGTTACGCGGACGCCACTCGAGAACCTTTCCGTCCCATCGGCCATCGGTTCTACGCACTATGTGTCCTGCCCACTGCCACTTCAACTTGCTTATCCTATGGGCTATGTCTGTCACCCTAGTTCCCCTACAGATATCCTCGTTTTAAATCAGTCAATCAACCAGGCGTTTTGCCTGGTAAAGGTGGCGGGTAGCAGATAGATGTCAACAGCAAGGGACTAATCCCTTGCATTTGACATCCATCTGCGCGTGGAAATCATTACGGGAGGCTTTCGTAGTTCGTTCGGCAGTGGACATTATAGCACGGAATCTCTACTTTTCAGACAATCTGATGATTTAGTTGAGAGCGTCGGTGGCTAATTAGTGTGGCGTACCAATGTCTTTTCGAATTTTAGAAATTATAAACATGTGTATCCGACGTTCTTACAGTAAAGTAAAACATCGTGAAGAAACGTGAGCGCACACTTGCAAAGGTTTTAAAATGTTTCAATCTCACTCCATGTATTTTATGCAGTTCTTTGCTAAAGTGGTTTTAAGAAATTTTGTGGTTATTTTCCATATTTGGCAGAATCTCATTGAAACTTCTATATATAATTGATGAATAAGGGTCACATTTAGATTTTAATACCAACCTTTCAAATAAAACAATAAACAAATTAACAAGTCCCCTTTAGAGCTATTGAACAATGCATCACATATCGATACAGAATCGATAATCGCATCGTTAATCGATAGTTAAACTGCGCCTTTCCGATTGTTATCTATCGATTACAGTGTATTTAGTCGTAGTGTAACGTTTATTGGTCAATAAAATTTGTTTATGACTGCCCGCAGCGTGTATCTGCTCTCAATAAATTAAGTTTCAATTGTATCACAAACAGATGTTACAGTTATTGTTTGAGAATAAATCTTTTGGGTGATCTATGTTAATTACTAAGCATAACAAGGACAAACGAAGGAGGCCAATTTATCATAGCTTTTATTCGTATTTTATTCCATAAAATCAGATCTCATCATAGCTATGATTATGTTTAAGTTATTAAAAAATGCTTGAGAGCGAGCAGTCGCCTTTAATTCCATACATAAAATTTTAGTTGAGACTTCAGCTGGAATGTTCATACGTTTGTGTGCATGAACATATCTGTGTGTATTTGTCTAGATTGGTGTGGGTGTTTTTATGCATTTCTATATGTTAATACGTTATGAAGCCAGGCGGCGTTGTTTTAATGTCGGAAGGTATTTATCAAAATGTATTATTAATCATTATCATCAGCCTATAACGACCCACTGCAGGGCACAGGCTTTCCCGTACAACATACTCGTAGCTATGTGAAAATTGGGCCGTAACCCACCACGTTTTTTTGGTTACAACCTATAATGGTTTTAATGAAAGCCACTAAGGTCGCAAAAGGTTTATTTTGCATGCAAAATTCTTTAGTTTTTAATTATAGAAAATGCGTACATGGCTGCGGTTAGTGCAGAGCAGTTGCAACACCGAATATTTCCATTGCGAGTGAATGTAGTTTGATGGGATGTGACAACACCGACTCCATGCACAATGACGCCGATTCGCACTCTTATAGAACTGTAATAAAGGCTAGTATTGCGTGTATCAACTGGTGATGCATGATCGGTATTTTAGCAAATATTTATGCAAATACGGGGACCGAATTACTCGAGTGTAATCTTGAACACTAAATCCTTGTAATCTAAATGATAAACAACACGTAGTACCCGATTCGCCTCTCTTAAGTCGGGCTTTACAAAAAGTTTCCTCGACTTTAGGGCCGAGGTCTACTATACCTAAAGTGTACGATGATAACCAAAATGAATGTAATATATATTTTAAAATCAATAAAATGTCATTATTATCATTTATTTTATTTATAAATATAACCACATAAAGATTTACAAATCCCGTACAAAGAAACATTAATGTTTAGTAACGCGATTTCGGAAATAACAAAAATAAATATTGAACTATACACGACGATGATAATATACACGTAGTAGGGAATATGCTAAGACTTCGTCAATATTTACACTACAGGCCTATATCACTCAGTAATGTTTGACTCTGCATTAGCGATATAAGCATCTTCAAATGGCAGTGGGCTGGTCACGTATGTCGCAGAACCGACGGCCGTTGGAGCAGACGAGTTCTGGAGACGTCTCGGCAATCGTAGCGTAGGACGCCCTCAGGCCCGATGGACCAATGACTTGCGAAAAATTGTTTGACGGCAGTAGATGATCAGGATCTCTACCTCAGAATGGGGTAGACTTACGTCTAGCAGTGGACCTTGATAGGTCGAAGAGAAAAGAGAGGTGCGATATATGCGCGTTCCAAAACTCACTATTATTAAGCAAAATATGAACAAAAGGGCAAAGTTCCGTGGAATAATAAAATAAATAACGTATTTATATTCACGCGCAGCTGCAGCAATGACCGACTTGGCGCTCGTGGTTAGCACGAACACTGCACTAAAATGCATATAATAATGCACTTATCATGCACCGGGGGTTTCATCGTGATACTGATTTATTAACATTACAGTGTATTGCGTAAAACATAGCCAGTATATTGTTATTTAATAAGGAAATATTAAAACTTTATAGCCTGTGATGATTATGGTTAATACAAAGACAACATTTTGTAGCTTAGAGCTATTACAGATAAGCTCAAAACAAGAAAGGGAAAAGTTTCAAAATATGAAATATAATTACCTGAACTTTGAAGAATTGTTGAAAAGAATAGTCATAGTTTAAGTCTCATAATTGTTGAGTTTTTAATTAATTTATTTTCTTACTTTTTACTTATTAATAAATTAATATCCACAGACATTCATACGGCTTAATCAAGGTAGTCCTAATTTAAGCATTTAGCCCGTAAAATGGGTACTAACCAATGGATAAACATACTGATATATATTTTTTGTAAATTCATACATATTATACATAGAAAACACCCAGACTAATACAGACAGACATGTTCATGCATACAAATGTTTGTACTGCCCGGAGATCGAACCCTTGGTGTAAGAGCCGACATTTCAACCAGTCACACAACATGGGTCGTCAAATCAATTAATCAATTAATATAGTCTCACATCAACTACTGGTTCCTTAGCCCATTTTTATCGCTATCAACATACTTCAAAGTTGTTTTTATGGCTGTAAATCTTGGCCGTGTACACTACCGCGCGAAATACAATGACTTTAAACAATAATTAACGGCAGTCGTAAATGCATATTCAACGTAATTAAAAATCTGTTTCAATTGCATGCGTTTCAGCTTAAATAACATCGGCTCATACTCAAGCCAAGTTTTATTGGCAAGATTAAATTGGAATCTGGGATACCTTCGTACAGGGTTACCGGTGAATGGGAACGTAAATTACAGGCACCGTGCATATTGCTAAGTGGTTAAATTAAAATTATTAAGGTCTTCAATTAAAATTTTAATATTTAATAGCATCATCTTAACTGTCGAATAAGGAAAAATGTGCACATAAGTAGTACAGTATAGATATATATCATCATCATCATCATCAGCTCATTAAACGTCCCCACGAGGGCACGAGCCTACCCGTATAGGGTGATTAGGCCTTAGTCGTCCACGCGGGCCCAGTGCGGTTGGTACGTGTCGGGATTTGAACCTCAGCCCTCCCGGTAGGAAGGCGACAGTCCACACCACTGAGCCACCGACGCTCACTGAGCCACCGACGCTCTTATATTATATTTGTATATATGTAATTTGTTTATATCAAAAGTTACAACACTGCTGGTGTACAAGAAAGGAGAAGGAATATCCCTGTCATTTCCTAGAAACATGCAACAGACTTGGAATAGAAACATGATGCTATCCTACAAGATTTAACTAAAGACCTGGGTTTTCCCAGGGATAAGTGTATTTTAATTTTGCTAGAAATGCTAAAATACTGGGAAATATTCTCTACTAGGTGGTAGACTCGATACTGAGTCGCCCAGGTAGGTACCACCGCAGTCTGCATAGTTCATGATGACATATTTTATGAAAAAAACAACAAGAACAGAAGTATTATGATTTTAAGAACACATCTGGTATGCTATTGAAAATGAAAAATGAAAATGAATGAAAATGAAAAGTGTTTATTCAGTTTAGGTCCTTATAGAACACGTATGAATGTCAAATGAAGCTACCACTGGCTAACTATTGTCCGACAAAGTGAGACAATGGATGTTGGATGCGGAAAGCGAAGGACCGCGATGTGTGACACAAAATGAGGGATACCTTTGTGCAGAGTAGATAGCGATAGGTTGAAGAGAGGAGCAGTTAAAACTAATTTTATAGGTTTGAATTTATATTTGCAAAATGTTACTTGACAGTATAGGTACTTCTTATTAAAAAAATGTTAAAGGACCTCGCTAAGGGCCAAAATTTTTACGTAGCAACCCTATTAGTCTGTATAATAAGATTCCTGATTCAGTTCCAGTTTACTACACAGTACTCCCTGAGAAAGTTTAACAATGGCAAGACTTTTTTAAGAGAAAAGAAAACGTTATCCTTAGAGATTGCAGATGTCATCAATTATAAATGTGGCCTACATATCTCTGTAATAATATATAAGTGTAGGAAGTCATTGGCCCTGCGATGTTACATAAGTTATAACATTTCTTGTTTTCTAATAACGCCAATTGAAGGTGTCGTATGATATTTGCGCATAGTGAACTTACATACTAAGTATTACGTCATAATTGTGATTTGTAAGGAAAATTGATGTATTATGCCTGTAACAATAGGTAAAAGATGATTGCAGATAATAATAATAATATATATTATCTCTTACTCGTCTCAAAATGCCACGTCAAAGGTAACAAGCACTACGCAGCACACAGCACAGGTGCGTGGCTCTATGGTGCTGACTGTTGCCCTCCTACTGAGAGGGATGAGGTTCAAATCCCACCACGTACCAATGTGTTTTAGAATTTTCGAAATTATACGTACGTTATCCAACGCTCTTATGGTGAAGGAAAACATCGTGAGAAAACCTGCGCACGCTTGCGAAGAGATTCAAAGGTTGTGTGTGGAGTCGGCCAACCCGCACTGGGCCCGCGTGGACGACTAAGGCCTTAACACCCTATACGGGTAGGCTCGTGCCCCTCGGTGGGGACGTTTAATAAGCTGATGTGATGTTTTCAGAAGTTTTTTGAAGCTATGTCAATGTCCTATGTCTGTTATATGTTATCTGCAATTGTCAGTTTATTTAAGTAGTTCAATAAGTGTTGTAGCCTCTATCAGCGGCAAAACATGCCAAAGTAGTAAAACGTGTCTTATTATATTACGAAATTTAATCGATAATACTCCGGCGTCAGGTAAATTACAAAGCTTGATAAATCTAGGATTCACAGTGCCATATTTTGTACCGCATAGACTTTTTAAAATGTCAAGCGTAATAATGTGCGGCACCATATTGAAATTATTATTTTCCGTAAAATAAGGTACAAAAAGAGAATTAGTTTATAACAATGATATTTTGTATAGAAAGGTAGATACGCCATCCGTGCCTCAAAAACGAACCGCCGAAGAGAGTACAGTTTGTCAGGGCCGGATCTATGGGCAGACGGTGGCACGTGCCCCGGGCGGCTAATGGACCACTCATCATTTACCTTACTTGCCCACGGAACAAATAATAGTACAAGTGCAGATATTCCATGGCCATAGAAATTCGCCCGATACCCGGAGCGCGGAGTAAGGCATGTTACTCAACCATTACATTTTTTTGCATATTTCTAAATAGGCGCCCGCAGGAATCGCAGATCACGGTCAGCAGGCGCAGGCAGCCGCGATCTGAGGAATGACGCTATATACGAAGACTCTATCCAGGGCAGCAGTGTATTATTTCAAAGTTACCTAATTGTTTGCCTATGTTAATTGATGCCAACTTAGCTGCTTTATAGCTATATCTTTTTGTGGTGGACAGCTACAATTGAAAAAAATATTAAGATAAACATTTTAGCACCTTTTCATTGCATCAAGCGACCACGTTTTTAAAGAAAATATACAAAATAAATTGGAAATAAAACGCCTTTTTCATCCAGTGTGACTTCGAAAAAGCTGAGGCGAGTAGTCTTATTTCATTATAGAACTTGATTTTTAATATTGATTAAAATCAATACCAATAATTGAAAATTGTAACTTTTTCACGACTTTGCTTTTTTGCCGAGATTAGGATGGCTCTGAAACAGCTTAAGCGTTATAAGATATATTCAGCCTCCACCAGCGACTTTTTGCAAGTCGTCGGTCCAACGGGCCGGAGGGTATCCTACGCTACGCTTGCCAAGCCGCGAACTCCGCTCCATAACTTGTCTGCTCCAACGGACATCGGTTCTGCGACATACGAGTACGTTACCCACTGCCACTTCAGTTTGCTAATCTGGCGAACTATGTCGGTAATTTTAGTTCTCTTGCGGATAACATCATTTCTGATTTTATCTATAAGAGTCTCCCAGTACAGCACGCTCCATCGCCCGTTGAGTAACTTTAAATTTGTGAACCAATCCCATAATCAGTGTCCATGTCTCATCTGCGTATGTTGGTATGGGTAGGACGTATTTCTCAGACTTTTGTCTTTAAGCGTTGCGGAATCGTCGACGTGAAGACCTGATGTAACTTGCCTAATGCCGCCCAGCCTAAGTGAATCCTCCTACTAGCTTCCCTGTCTAAATTGTGCCGGTCAAGTTTTGGCCCAAGAAAACGTATTCTTGGACAATCTCGAGAAGGACGCCACCGACGTATACTGGTTGTGACAACTCTGTATAAACGTTTATGGGTCTATAATTCTTTAAGAGAGTTTCATCACCCTTCTTGAAAAACAAGACGACGCTTCTGGATCACGCCTCCAGTGTAGTTCCCTGGTGTATGACGGCATTAAAAGAGCTCACCTAATGCCCTAAGGATGGGTTATCCACCGGTGTCATAATACCGTCATTCCGCGGGGCCCTTCCACTTCTCAGTTGCTCCAGTTCTGCACTAATTTCGCTAACATCAACATCCGGGATATCCTACGTACAATGGTGCCTTAGTGGGGCACGTAGATCTTCGCTGTCTTCGGTCTGTGGCTGATGAGCGCTCGATGAATACAGTCGTCCATAGAATTTCTCAACCTCTTCCAGGATCTGTTGGCGTAATGTGAGTATTTGGTCATCTGCTATCTTAACCTTTACCAGAAAGCTCCACTTAAGTGGTTTTTGGAAAACTTTGGGCCCCCTGTTCTCCTCAATAAGGTCCGTAATTAACCTTGTATTGAAACAGTAGAAGTCCCTGCGAACGAGATTTCGTATCCGCTTTGAGAGAGCCTAATATTCCGGCTTGATAGGTCAGAGTCAAAATTTATTTATTTAAATTAGGCTTACAAAAAGCACTTATGGACTTAAAAAAATATACAAAAATACAATAAAAAAAAAACATTTAAAATACTGAAGTCAAAATATTTTTCGATGAATTAGAATTTCGATGCTTGATAAAAAACGCTTCAATGATTTGGCCTGTTGAGAAAGAAACACCCCAGAAAACTCAACAGTGCAGCCTTTTTTTAATTAGTTAATGTTAAAATATATTATAAACACTGCTGATAGCTGAGCAGTTTAAGACCACGGATTTTTATCACATAAATATTCTTCAATAGTTTAGTGCCCTTTTTTAGAAAGGTGTTTTTTATTCTAGCTTTAAACATGTGTAATGGCAACTCTACATTATATATTTTGCGGTACCTTATTGAACAACCTTATACATTTTTCCTATAAAATATTTACCTATTTTATGTAGGCTCAAGTCCGAAACAGTAAGTTTGTTTTTATTCCCAGTATTAAAATTGTGTTACTCACAATTTTTCTTAAAGGTGTTACAGTATGTACGCACATAAATTGAATTTTCATGAATATATTCAGATGCTACATTCACTATATTTATTTCTTTAAACTGTTCCTTAAGTCACGTGGTCTAAGATTGAGCGTTTGTGGACTATGAGAAAGCCTTCGATTCGATCGAGACTTGGGCTGTGTTTCATTCCCTCCAACGGTGCCTGATTTGACTACTGCTATATCGAATTGTTGAGATGTTTGTACGAGTGCGCTACTTTGTCAGACCGAGTACATGAAGATGAAAATGAAAATTTTTGTCCACATACTTTTTCTATACAATCTATCGCAGTCCACTGCTGGACATAGGCCTCCCCCATTTTGCGCCAGATATCCATAAACATACACTTTAAAGTTTAGAGATTTAGACAGCTAAACCTTAAATAATGTTTTTTTGATAACAGTATTAACCCTTACCTAAGCCTTGCTAGAAAATAATTTCAGCAATCTTTAACTTAATACTTACTTACCTGTATAAAAATAAGATACAATCGTGGAGTAATTATTACAAAAAAGAATTGCACCGAACTAATTAATAATACAAAATCTACATGGTCTGTGGTAATGACTTGTCAAACAACTGTCTAAAACGAAAATGTCAAAGCTTTTTAGGGTTCGGTAGCCAAATGTTTTTGCCATTTACCTACGGAACTTTAAAGTAGCCCGGTAGATTTGTCAGTGGATATTAAAACTACAGTAACATTTCCTCTCTTATTACCTTATAATTTGATAAACATGCAAATTACACTATCGCAGCGGAAAACGTAAATGTTTCTTTGCGCACTGAAACGTTGATATCTTTATAATTTCGTTCCGCGAAGCGCGCGTTGCTAATGACCAGCCGAAACTAGATTTAAACATAAAACAACACAGTATTTTTGTATATAGTTCAGCGGGGTTACCGCCGTCTCCTAAACAGTGTTTCTATAATAATACGTCAGTATTTTTGTACTAGAAAAGGCGAAGTTATATTTTTGTTTTTAAAGAAATAGCCAATTGGTTTTAATATATAAAGAAATAGCCAATTGGTGTTAATATATAAAGAAATAGCCAATTGGTGTTAATATATAAACACTAACTGTACTCGAATAATTATTTCTTCTAAACATTTCCTGTTTACTCTATCTTTTAAACGTAAAATTAAAATTTGAAATCAATTAAATACTTTTTTTTTATCCTTTATAGGCAGACATTTGACCGCCATCTCACCTGATGGTAAGTGATGATGCGACCGAAGATGGATCATGCCTGCCTAGAAACAGCCTATTCACTCTTGCCTTGAAGACAGCCAGGTTGTAATGATCGGGGAACACATAAGGAGGCAAAGAATTCCATTCCTTTGCGGTGCGCATTAGGAACGAGGCACTACAGCGGGCTGTGCGATGTGTGGAATGTCTACCACGTAAGGATGGAACGCTCGCCTCCGTCTTGTATCCCGATGGTGAAAAGGGGCTGGTGGAATTAACGCGTGTAATTCCATCGCACACTCACCGAAATGTAGCCTGTAAAAAACCGACAGCCGTGCAACTCTACGACGATGCTCGAGGCTTTGCAGCTTAGCGTCAGTCAGAGTAGGGTCGTCAATGAGCCGCTCAGCACGCCGCTCAATCGAGTCCAAAGCAGCCAGTTGGTATTTGGCTGATCCATCCATAGCTGGCAGCAGTATTCCATACAAGACCGGACTTGGGCTTGATATAATGCTAGAAGCTGTCCTGGGGTGAAATACCGCCTAACCTTGGAAAGGATCCCAAGCTTTTTTACTGCAGTCTTTGCTTTGGACTCGATATATTGGCCGAAGTTGAGATTGGCAGTGAGATGAACACCAAGAAGCTCTAGGCTATCAGTCACTGTGACAGGTACATTCCGGAAAGTCGGAGCAAGCTCGAATTTGCTCCGTTACACGGAGAACAGACACGCCTGTGTTTTGGTAGCGTTGAACGTCACCAGATTAGCATCACCCCAAGAGGAGACTGCTTGAAGGGACGCATCCACACGGCTTACCATGGCCTCTCGACAAGACTGGGTTTTTTCCTTACTGGCCCTTGCATCTGATAAATATCTATCCGTAACTGTGCTGTCGTCTGCATACCCAATGATACCGGGCATAAGCAGATCATTTATGTGCAGCAAAAATAGAGTTGCGGACAGGACCGATCCCTGAGGAACGCCGGCGTCAATAGGCTGGAGGTCAGAACAGTAGCCATCAATGACTACTCGTATTGACCGGTCACTCAGGAAATCCGATATCCAGGTGCAAAGGCCATCAGGAATACCAAACGAAGGAAGCTTGCTTATAAGGCTAGCGTGCCAAACTCTGTCAAACGCCTTAGAGATATCGAGTGACACGGCAAGAGCTTCACCGTGTCTCTCGATGGCCTCACTCCATAAGTGTGTGGCATACACAAGAAGGTCCCCAGTTGACCGGCCTCGGCGAAATCCGTATTGAAATACTTCTCTTAAAATACTACATGTTTGTAAAGTAGTTTTATTTGCAATAATATCTTTAGAAATATAATTCCTAAAAAAAATATTTACGAACTAAAAAAATATACAGAAAAAATACTCATATTAAGAACAAAAAGGAAACCTATCAACATTGCTCAAAACACAATCATTCAAATACTATTGCTTTATATTCGATGCGAGCTCTTTTATTATTGACAGGTAATTATGTATAACCTCATAGTACATTAGGCCCTATGGCGTTGCGTCACGACTTAGCCCATAAAATACCAATTTTCCAAACGATGCATTTAAAATAATTGTGTATGTACCGCCAAGGGTACAATTAAGGGCCATAATTACATCACACGTAAACCATTGATAAAATAATAGTTAAGATTAATTGTTAGATCGCCCTTAGAATTAAGGTACAATGGGTGTAATAAAATGCGTTTTATTATAAGAAATAAATGTTATTTTTAATATAGAGTGACTACGTGGGCGTTACAATATATGAATATCTTATTAATATAAATAATACGTTTTATTGCTTTTTCGTATTTTTGGAGTCTACGGTTCCACAGAAACATTAATCTAGCAGTGAAATAGAAATAGGTTGGAAACCTTCTGTCTTTTTACGGAATAACTATGTTGACCTACAGGTGATCTTCACATTTTTACCGAATAAGTGGTGACTGCAGATGGCTCTCAGCCCTAAAAAATATGCAATAAGCCTAAGGGTATCCCAAAGTGGGGCGGGAATCTCTCGTTTAGTGCTCGGGAGAGCTAGACAACCTGGTATAAACCTACTGCCGTATTATGACGACAGATTACAATAGAGTATATTGTTCTTAAACCCTAACCTTCCGCAGGTTTCGTAAGAGGCGGTTGAGGGATTATACAATGAGAAAAGAATCTTACCTTTAAATGTTTGTATACAAATCGGTCCAAGATTGTAGAGGGAATAAGTCCAATGCTGAGTAACGAGCTGTTCAGGTAAAAATCCTGGTTGTTCTGAGTAAAATTTGTGTTTGCATATTTAATTTGTCGGTGTTATACATAATGTTCAAATAGCAAACATTTAATTAAAGAAAATAGTCCAAGAAAGAAACACTCACCAATAGCGACATCTCTGTGTTCTTAGGCATCATGGTGACATCACCGGGCCTGACGCCAGGGCCGCAGTAAGGGAGCGAAGGGCCCCTGTTTGGTATTTTCGGAGCCGGGTCGTGGAGAGCCAGCAAAGCCGCGTGGAGGCGGGCGCGCGCTGCTGTTATGCCCCCTGCACCTCGCACTGCTGCTTCTACCACGTCCCCCACGTCTTTCTCCCATCTATGAATTAAAACCGTGAACAAGTATTATTATTTACGTAGTCCTTGACATCCCAATTGAAGACCTTATGAGATCGTAAAACACGCTTTTTTCTAGTGCCTACTAGTCTGTCTAAATTACTAGCTTTCAATATGTATAATCGTGTTACATATTGAAAGCCAGTAATCTAGACACAATAGGAAATCCATTGTCTATCATGAGTCATGACTCAAGCCATCATTCGCTAATGGTAACTTATTTCAATTTAGTTTGAAGAGCTCTGATTGACATTCAGCCTATTCGTACAACAATTCTACTAATTCGTTGGTTCGGTAAAATATCAATTGGACTTGCTTTCATTCGATGTAATAAAAAATGGAGTATTTTTGGTAGTAATTTAATCAATGAAATGTCTTTCGAAAACACGACCGGGAAACTAAAACTTCATAAAAAGCTAAACTATCATTGCGCGAGATTTTTTTACAATTATATGCTCGCGTTTGACGTCGCCTTGCCTGATGTTAAGCACAGACGATGCGCCTAGGATGGAGCACGCTTACCTAGATAAGAACCTATTCACTCTTGATTTAAAAATCCCCAGATTGTACTTTTCGGGAAACACAAACTCCGGCAGCGAGTTCCACAGCTTCGCAGTGCGAATAAAAAACGAGGATTCAAAACGCTTCGTACGACACTTTGGAATATCCACCGTGTACGGATGGCGTTTTGATGACCGGGTAGTCCGATGTGAAAAAGGGCTTGGTGGACAAGGTCATGCAGTTCCTGTGCACACTCCCCGAAGTGTATACGGTAGAAAACCGAGAGCCTTGCGACTCTACGTCGGTGTTCTAAGGCTTTGCAGCCGAGTCGCTTCCAATCAACCTTTTGGCACGCCTCTCGATCGACTCTAGAGATTAAGCGGAGGAACCCACCCAGACGATCTTATACACAGGCTTGCTTAGGTAAAATGTGTTTATATTGGACAATGGACTAACCTGCATCCTCCCAAACACGATCGGATGTCCTCCTTAAGGCTCCGCGAGAGAGTGCACACTGGGCTGTCCGAATCGGAGGTGGTATGAGATCCGTCGTTTTTATCCGACTCGGACATGCGGCGAGCTGGCTCCGGGAATTGCTCGCTCTTTGGTAACGTGGGGGACACGCGGCCGTGGCTGCCCCCGCCGCTGCCATACCCTGGAAATAAGATTTAATTACCAAAGGGTCCCCGAGTACGGCCCTGAAACTAAGACAAGTGACAAAAAGGAACGTGCTAATGTAGGAAAATTTTGCTATTAAAACTTTATAAAAACATAAAGAAGGAATACTGAAAAATGTTGTTATGTATTATATTATCATAATCAGCTTATTCTACGTCTAGACCGAGGGGCACGAGCCTGCCCGTACAGAGTGTATGTATAGGCTTTAGACGTCCACGCGGGCCCAATGCAGATTGGCCGACTTCACGGACAACCATTGAATCTCTTCGTAGGCCTCTAGAACGTAAGGCAATCGTCTTCACCAATGATCCACAGACACTTTTTTATGTTATGAAGTGAACAGGACGGTCAGGAGTAAGGATGTTCACTGAACCTGATGGTAAGTAATACGCCTGACCATGACTGAGCGGCATTGACAGAGTCCAACAACTGATAAACAGTATAAATCTCTATCAATGGCTCACTGCGCCTGTAACCCGAGACAACAGTTGTTAGGTCCCTTATACCCGGTAATTACACTAGCTACAGTGTTCTCATCCCTAAACACAAAAGTGCATAGCACACTTATTTTACGGGACAATATCTGGCACTGCGACCTACCTAGACGACTCAGTATCTACTCTACCACCTAGAAAAGATAAAGCTTTATAAAGGCAATAAATGAATTTTAAATGATGGTTTACCTGACGATGTGGATGGGGCCCGACGCGGCATGCGAGGGGCCACCGCCGCGTCTCCCTCCGTGGAGTCCTCCAGGGAGTCCACTATTATGACTACCTCTTGCTCCTCTTCCTCCGTGTACAGGGGGTTTGACCTAGACACAAAATAAAATTGCTATTATTATGGCCGATGGGGCGGAAAGGTTATAGAGTGGCGTCCACGCAACGGAAATGAAGCATAGGCGTCGGCCTATGCTTCCAACCAGATGGACGGATGACCTGGTTAAGATGGCGGGTATCAGATGGATGTCAACTGCTAGGAATCGGTCCGCGTGGAAAGCATTAGGGCCTACACTAATGCTTTCACGCGTCCTTCCGTCCTTCCTTCAGAGGACATATTAGGCTGTAATAATGATGATGATAACAAAACCTATCTTAATAACCCATAGTAGTTTGACGACCCATTTGGTGCAGCGGTTGAGACGTCGGCTGCTACACCTTTCATCCCCAGGCAGTACAAACATTTGTGTGCATGAATATGTCTGTTTGTATTGGTTTGGATGTTTTCTATGTATAATATACATTTACAAAAAACTATAAAAGTATGTTTATCAGTTGTTTAGTACCCGTAATACAAGCTTAACGCTTAACTTCGGGCTAGATGGCGCTGTGTGAATGTCAGTACATATTTATTTCTTTAATAGTCTACTGCGGGACTTAGAGACTTCCTCTCACTATAGTGAATTTCTAGCATAATCTCAAAGCATGACAAGGAGGCTTGGAGCCATTAGCACCTAAAGGTTAGGTTGAATAAGAGAGCCGCACTATTCGCAATCTGCTAAATACTATTCTAATGGGATACTGCAAGCCGTCTTCATATAATTAAAATGCTCGGACACTCTACGGTCAGTCTTCTAGGTGGTAGACTTAATACTGAATCGTCTAGGTCGGTACCACCGCAGTGCCCGATATCGTCCCATGAAACAGGCGTGCTATGCAATTTTGTGTTTCGGGATGAGGGCACAGTATCTAGTGAAATTACCGAGTATAAGAGATCTAACATCTGTTTTCTCTAGTGTTGGGCGCAGTGCGGCGTTGATGGAGTAAAAATAACTGTCCATCAGTTGTTGGTCTCCATCAAGGCCGCTCTGTTATACCCCTTATCTTAACTTGGGGCTAGATGGCGCTGTGTGAATGCCTGTAGATATTTATTTACTTTTTATTTATTTATGTTATTGACAAAATAAAATGCGTCAATTTATCTATAAAGTAAAATAAATAACCATACCTATTTTAATTTAATCATGTTTCAATTTGAATAATCTTGATACACACACATATACGAGCAAGTATCAAAGTTCAATGACTTGTGCATGTGATGCTTTATGCCTCGTTTATCTAGATGACGCGCATGAGCGCAATGTTAATGAAGATTTCCGATTGGAATTCTATCGTCTTCAGAGCAAAATGCGGATAACTGTCTTTTTAAAATTTTTGATAAATATATTTTCATCAATTTATTATTATTATTATAAACACACAGACTAATACAAACATCCATGTTCATGTACACAAAAGTTTGTACTGGATCCAACCCGGAACACATGGTATATTAGCTGACATCTTAACCATTGCACCAAATGGATCGTATAAAAACTACAGTAACCAATTTGTTGCTTACAAACCACGTCAAACATACCTTCGTTTCCGTCTCACTTCAATAAAAAGAACTTACAAGAAAAAATAAAGTTTCAGTTAGCGGGTTTTTATAAGTGAACGTCAAAACACTGCAACGTGATATATTTAACATAAGTCGCGCCCTCTTGTGTCAGGACGATGAACTCTTAGTTAAGACTAAGAGAGATCTTTGATCTCTTTTGATTGTCATAACACATTTTTTGACCATCAGGTGAGCGTTCTTGCCGTCCTGTACACTCTGTACACGACCAAACGTCCGCACACGGACGGTTGGGCGTCAGCCCAACAACATTCTGAGCGTGCTCAGTGTCAAGCTGGACAGTTCCCGTCTGCGGCACTGGGTGGCACTAATGCCTGTGCCCGGAGCCCCACGCGGTGGGAAATACTTATATTAATATGTTTCATGCCTTTTTTTAAGTCATTTGTAAACTTATTTTTTTTATGGGTTAAGCCTTAAATAAATAAACTTTATTTTATTATTTTTATTTATTAGAGTCGGTGGCTCAATGGTGAAGACTGTTGCCCTCCTACCGGCAGGGCTAAGGTTCAAATCCCACCACGTACCAATGTGTTTTCGAATATTCGAAATTATATGTACGTTATCCGACGCTGTTACGGTGAAGGAAAACATCGTGAGGAAACCTTCATGCACGCCTGCGAAGAGATTCGAAGGTTGTGTGTGAAGTCGTCCAATCCGCACTGGGCCCGCGTGGACGACTAAGACCTAATCACCTCGTAGGGTCGTGCCCCTCGGTGGGGTCGTTTAATGAGCTGATGATGATGATGATTTATTATTATGTGAGTACCTGAGCAGCGGCGGCGGCATGTGGTCGAGCGCCCGCAGCGGGTGCGGCGAGGGCGCGGGGGCGGCGCGCCGGCACGCGCACCCTGCCGCCCCCTCGCACTCGCGCCGCCCTCCACCCTGCGCACAACACAATAGTTTACAGTTTATCTTATCTTTTACATACTAGCTGTTTCCCGCGGTATTACCCGCGTTATAAGATTATGTCTCCTTGTTTAAGAGACGAGTTAAAGACTTCTATCTTTCTTCTATTTAAATTTATGTATATTGTCATATTTTTCTACATGTAAATTTATATATAAATAAGTTATGTATTTATCCATATTTATATATGTATATATATTTCAACTCAACTTACTTTGTTTCCTTTTGTTTTGGCCAGCTGGAAGAAATTTCATTGTGAAATAAGCTGTGCCTTTGTACGTACTTTTCCATGTTTACTGTGTTTTGTCTTTTCTGTGTGTGCATAAATTGTTAAATAAATAAATAAATAACCTAAAAGCGTGCAGCTCACGCGATGGGTAGCCAACGCGCGGTTTAACATTGCTTTTTTTCTAAAATAAAAGTAGACTATTGTATTCCTTATTACATCAGCTACCTACTAAAAACAAATCCCGTCCAAATTCGTCCAGCCAAATAAAATTGGAGTGTCTGTTTGTAATACTGAAATAAAATGTGTTTTCTTCATTCATATAAGTACGGTACATATGCCAACATAACAATTTAAAATTTTTGTCTGTCGGATAATCTCTAAACCGACTGGATTGATTTTGACAGGACTTTTCTCGACAGGTACAGGACAGGATGTAATAAGGAAAAACAAACTATTTATTTAGACAATACTATTTATTTTGGAAAAATTAAGCAATTATCACGTTATTGCTAATCGCATTAGGCACAAACACGCCCAAGGACGGTATAGTGCGTTTCATCGAATAGTTCCAATGCCGTTATGTTGGCGCCTTGTCTGTCAAAGTCATTGGTATGGTACGATAATACGGTTCTGGTGGGTTTTGTTAATTAATTTTTTACTGCTTGTCAAAGTTTTGGGCATGATTTCCGTCGAAAATAAAACATTTTTAGAACAGAAAATCTTTTGATGCTCAATCTAGCCCTATCTAGCTCTTTTTAACTTTTAAAAAAGCCCTTTTTCTGAAACTGAGGTGGCAACACTGCTATACCGTCCTTGGGCGTGTTTGTGCCTAATGCGATTAGCAATAACGTGATAAGTGTGATTCGGCCTTTGGTTTCGCAATGTCGCGGTTTAAGGCTCGGTGCGGCAGACGAGTCTTGGGCAACGGTTGCACTGGCCGCATTCATTACACACATAACTACGCATTGCTATGAAGTACACATGGGCGCCGAAATAAGAAGTGATACCGTAGAGAATATTGCCATAGAATGATTCGAAGGTTGTGTGTGAAGTCGTCCAATCCGCACTGGGCCCGCGTGGACGACTAAGGCCTAATCACCCTATACGGGTAGGCTCGTGCCCTTCGGTGGGGACGTTTAATGAGCTGATGATGATGATTGCCATAGAATATCTCATGTGAATGATTCGAAAGATTTATCATCAGTGGTAAAATGATCCGACTGACATCTAAACATCCGATGTGATTTTAGAAATCTAAGACGCGAATAGGTTACTCTTCGTACTTTAAATTTCTACCTTTGACTACCAGATATGCCTTAAAGCGCCATAAACAATAGATTTTCCTTTGTGTCTGGATTCGTGGGGTCAATGCAGACGATGCCATTTCTAAAATCGAAAGATTTAACACTTATTTGGTAAGATCACTTTTTATATTCAGTTATTTCAGCTCAAGGTTATATTAAATTAGAAATGGTATAACAAAATTTCAAAAATAAGTGTCAGCTTTACCTAACAAGATCGCAAATTGCTTTCTCAACTTCAAAACCCTCAGGATGTCTTAGGACTTTTTGTGAATTTTTGTATCTGGGCTGTTCAAAAATTAGATATTTGCAACAAAGGCGAAGTCGCCACAGACCTCGCTGGCGGGGATGGGATCTCTTTCTTGAAGTGATTGGTGTATTTAGTTATGACAAATTCCCTTCCTAATTTCGAGTCAATGCTTTATATTTTGAGGTAATTTGATTCAGTAAGACCACACAACTGATACGCCCATGTTTTCTTAATCTGTATACTGTCTATGAACATGAGCTAGAAATTAAAGTTGAAATGTTATGAAATGTTTTTGGCAAAAGAATCCTAGCCATGTTCGCATACTGACTGCGCGATGACTTATCGACAGCACAACACTATCCATATCTATTGGCAAATCAATATTTGTATCGCATAATTCATTATTTCTGCCAATCAAAGCTGAAACAACAATTCAGCTGCTGAACCGAATCGACAGTAGAATGCGATGCCAAAGATATATAATTTTTGCGGTGTTTTGTAATCGATGACCTTGGCTTGTTGATGATTGGAGCGCATTGTCTTTATTTCGAATATTAAGGCTCATGTTCATCATACACTTGAACGAAACTCGAGCGTTGATTTTTAGTTGAATAGCGTAAGAAAGGATAGC
This sequence comes from Leucinodes orbonalis, assembly GCA_019425675.1. Taxonomy (NCBI): domain Eukaryota; kingdom Metazoa; phylum Arthropoda; class Insecta; order Lepidoptera; family Crambidae; genus Leucinodes; species Leucinodes orbonalis. The sequence continues at coordinate 45,792 of PQWD01003249.1, forward strand.
GCCAGGGTTGCCACCTTTAGGGGAAATAAAATCGGGACGATCGGGTATCCATCAGTGCCGTTCGAAGTAAAGTCCAACCATATTTCGACGCATGTGAGACAGTCCAAGAAAATGAAACTTTATTTTTTATTTATCATAAAAATCTAATCATTATTTAAATGATTAATTTTTCCATTAGTTTTCCTTTTGTTACGAGCCGATTTTAATAATTCTGCATCAAGTTTGTCATTCATGATGTTATTTGATCCTATCGCATATTGTCAAAAATCGGGATAATATCCATAGGCCGCCGGGACCCGAGACAATGCCTTCGAAATCGGGACTATCCCGGCAAAATCGGGACAGGTGGTAACTCTGGATAGCGCTCTATACGATAAATAACGCCATCCAAAGGTTAGGTTAACTCAATTTAAGTCAATATTAATGTTGAGTCTCGTTCTAGAACACGGACCTTAATGTATTAGTAAAATAATCCTTCTTTTTTGTAATAAGTAAGTGTTAATTAGTCTAATACAACCTTCACGCTTAACTTGGCGCTAGATGGCGCTGTGTAAATGTCAGTGGACATTTATTATTTATTTATTATTATTTAATAAACAGAGTATCTTTAACGTAGAGATCTGTTTGCTAAGCTTCCAACTTATTGTCTATTGCATTTTTTTTTCATTATTATGCGATATTCATACCGCATTTATACTGGCTCTTATGAATAAAATATATAAGCCATATTAATACCTTATTCCTAATTCATAATAAACCTTTATTTCTTAGTCGAATGTAGTAACATTACAATAATTACACACGTAATTGCGCAATGCAATTCAATGGTTAAGGGCAATTAAACTACAAGAAGATTAAGAAGCATCCCTCGGTTAACTGATAACTATCCTGAGGTCAAATTGAAGATAAGCAATCTCTACATTAGAAGTAATTTCTGTAACACAATTATGTAGCCAAGGTTTGATGTGAGGCAATCTCCCGATTGGACTGGCAGGGTCGGATTCAGGTACTTACATTGTTTTAGCTAATTTAACTTTTTAATGATGAATCCAGTATATTTAACATGCAGTATTTAATATAAAATTCAATCATTCATTCAGATTCTAACGCTTAAAGATGTCATTGGCGTGCAAAGCGATAACGACGGATGACAGTTAACAGCCCTTGCCTCTTTTTTATTTCTGTAATGTTAAGTTAATTTGGAAAGTTTGGAAACAGCCAGTGCTAATTGTCAAAAATGATACAAAATTAAACAAAGTAAAAATAACTAAATGTTTGACTTTTAAATGTCAAAGTTTCACTCGGACAGTCCTCCCCACAAACAATTGATTTTCTATTGTCTTTCCGCGATAGTCTTCTATTACGAATTTTTGGCTGTCAATCTGTAGCGGAAGATTATAACGAAGTTATAATAAAAACTTTTTTTCATGTTACAAATTGTACGAGGCGGTCAGGACGCTCACCTGATAGTAAGTGATACGCCTGACCATGACAGAGCAGCATTGATAAAGACCATCAACTGATACACAGTTATTATTCTCCATCAATGCCGTACTGCGCCCTACACCCGAGACAACAGATGTTGGGTTGGGTTAGGTTATACCTGGTAATTTACCCGATAACTTGCAATAATTCCTACATGTTATTATTTTCCTGACTATCCCAACAGTATCTTTTTGGAATTCCCCGACGACTTGATTGATTATTTATGACTCCTAGTTTATGAGTTATGAAAATAAATTTTATATTTTTTTATGTTTGCTCTTCAAATGCGGCTCTGTGTCTTGCAGCACACTGTCTTTGTTTCAGTCAGCAGTTCCTCGGACTATCTCGATTGTTTAAATTTATCTAGACGGATACTAACGTGATCATCGATTACAAGCATTAGGAGCTAAAGTTCAACGTAGATAACAAAGCCTTATTACTCTATTGAACAAATAAATTAGTTGCTATTGTGTACATTGTTTTACTGAAGGACGGACTGGGAGTTCATTATATCAAATCTTTAAGCTTTTCAAAGCGTGTTCACGATGTGTATTTGTGTAAATATCTTGTGTTTAAATACTTAATTAAAAACGAGTTGACAACATATTCTTTACCTATAGATTTTTTTTTTGCAAATTGCTATGCTTTTCACTACAGATAGCCTTTACAGCTTCACCGGGCGGTACTAAAGATAATACATATTTTTCACTTACAGTCTATCTGACCACTTTGCTTACGCAGACAACTTTATTGGCAAAACCAAAATATTAGGTCTTTAATTATTATGTTCTTTTATTTTTTAATGTCGTTCCTTTTTGCTTAAATTTTATCTGAATAATTTATTCTGGTGATAATATTTAAAGTATTTCAAAGAAACGACCTTTTACATTTTTATGTCTAAGTGTGTGAGAGAGTCTGCTTAGAAAAAAGACTCTTTGGATTTAATACAGTCAATATAGCCCAATCGGTCGTCCCAGATATCGCTGGAGGGACAGGGAGGCTGACCTGCGTAAGCTCGGGGTTGAGAATTGGTCGAAGGTTACGCAGGACAGAGACCGGTGGCCAGTTTCTCGTTTCAGAGGCCAAATCTCACTTTTATATTTTTTTTTATGTTACGAAGTAAACAGGACGACCAGTACGCTCACCTGATGGTAAGTGATACGCCTGACCATGACAGAGCGGCATTGAAGGAGACCAACAACTGGTAAACAGTTATTATTCTCATCCAACGCCGCACTGCGCCCGTCACCCGAGACAACAGATGTTAGGTCTCTTATACCCAGTAATTTCACTAAGTAATTAACTTTGGGTCGCTGCGCTATAAATGTTAGCTAGTTAGTTCGTTGGATGTAATCGGATCCATTAAGCCATTTTACAAATACAAGCTTGAATATATTTCAAACTGAGCAATTTACTCATTAACTAAAATCATAGCAAGATGACTTCCAATTGTAATTTCGTAACGGTATGTTACTTAACACATGATGCACTAAGTGATGTAGGTCGCCATGGTTTGTTGGCTATGTGTGCTAGCAGCCGAGACAAATTGACGCCAGTCAAGCTAACACCTGCTTTTGACATTTCTCACGCAATGGTACAGCCTTTACAAGAAATATCACCGTCTATACGGTGCGAATGTTAGTGGATATTTATTTCATTTATTCATAAACAATAAATCTATCGTGTTGGAATTTACAAGCTTATTAAAATAATATGTTTTTTTACTCTTAAGCACAGACTATCCTAGTGAAAAAGACGTGCTCTATGATGGAGCGAGCTTGTCCAGAAAAAGCCTATTCACTCGTTTTTTGAATGCCACGGGGTTGTATGTGGCCGGAAACACAGACGCAGGCAGGCCATTTCATTCATTTGCAGTCCGCATAATGACAGAAGACGCGAAACGCTTAGTCCGAATACTGGGAACGTCAACTACAAACGGATGAAATTTTGCAGTTCGCCTTAATAACCTGTGGTGAAAGGGTGACGATGGGATAAGTGCTTGGAGCTCGGAAGAACACTCACCAAAGTAGAGCCTGTAAAAAACTGACAAACATGTTACTTTAAGGGATAAGCTCTGCAGTTTGGAATTAACGAGCGCCTTATCGCCAATGAGTTTTCTGGCTATGCGATCGATTGAGTCCAAAGTAGCAAGATGACATTTTGCTGAACCACTCCAAGATGACTGCAGTACTTCATGTTAGATCGGACTTGAGCTTTGTATTAAGTTAGAAGCTGACCTGGTTTGAAGTACCGCTTCACCCTATTTAGGATGCCCAACTTCTTTGCGGCTATTTGAGCTTTGGACTCAATGTTTTTGCTGAAGTTAAGGCCACTCGTCAACTCCACGCCGAGCAAGTTCAGTTCATCAGTCGCAGGGACTACTATTATTTTATTTATTGAGGGATGCCTTGTCCAGCAAAATGTAGTTGTTATCTATACTAATATATAAAGCTGAAGAGTTTGTTTGTTTGTTTGAACGCGCTAATCTCAGGAACTACTGGTTCGATTTGAATAATTCTTTCAGTATTAGATAGCTTATTTATAAGGAAGGCTATAGGCTACGAGTAATAGAAGCGGAGCAGTAATGAAAATTGTTTCAAAATCGGGGTATTTTTTCATACTTGGAGCTTCCGCTGCGTACGCTGCGTAAACGGTTAAAGTTACACAAAAGTCATGTATGAGAGTATTGTTCTCCTTTTAAAGGTCTACAAAAAAGTCCGCGACAGCATATGTTTATCTTTTAAGGTTAGCTCACTATAACATATTTTTTGCTAATAAAAAATTCTGAAATTGACCCCGAAACCTTTAAAGTTGGAGGGAGGGGAAATCCTATGTATAGTGATAAATGAAAGTACCGTGTTATCCCGAATTTAATGCGAGCGAAGCCGCGGGCAAAAGCTAGTATATATAAAATTAATTGCAATAAGTTGTAGCAAGCGAATTACATAGTATTACATATTTGACAAAGATACGGCTGACATACGGTGGGTGGGTCATTATTGTGAGTCATGCAACATTTTTGACAGCCATTAAAACAGCAACAATGTGATTGACATCAAGTACCTCAACCAACATCTTTGGTACAAGGCTGATGTCGTGTTCGGAAATAGGGTCCGAATGGTAAATCTGAGATGATGTCATAACAATTACCTTGTAAATATTAAGTATCTTCAGACATCATAATATACAACGCCGTATAGCCCAAACTAAGCGGCTGACTTCAAATACTTCGGAACTTCATAACGGATAAATCACCAGTCTGCGAGTAGGAATAACGTCTCAGTTATAGTATATAACTGACATTCACACAGCCCCATCTAGCCCCAAGTTTTTTGTAAATACATACATATACCATTACAAACAGACATATTTATTCACATAAATGTTTGTACTGCCCGGGGATCGAACCCGGAACTCTTGGTGTATTAGCCGACGTCTCGACCATTACACCACATGGATCGTCAAACCACATGTTTTCCAACACAGCATAGCCATGATATCAGTTTGTAACTTACAACACAGGCCAAATGCGGATTGGTGGGTGTAAATTGCTATCACCCTTAAATATTTGCCGAGACCAACCACTTTCTTTCTTTCTTTATAGTTGCAAAATCACCAACCAAACGCACTACCTACGTTTCCATCGATCCTCAATAAAATATATTACCTTTAACTACTCTTGTTAACACATACCTAACTACATATATCTGAGTAATTATTTATTCAATTAATATGTAGGAAGTTAATCAGCCTTTCAATTAAGACGCTCGATTAAAAGGAAAAGCGTTTAACTCGTTTACAAACAAACATCGGGCTTAGTAGATTGAAAAAGTCAATATTTTATTGCTTTAGGTCAACATCTTTGGAACATATTGAGGATAATCATCTAAAACATGTTATCGTGTAGGAATTGTCAAAAAAGTAGTTGCTAAGATTTGGCCGGTGACGTAGTAATCATGGCAGAATCCATGGAGGATTTGGACTGTGGTCTATTCTCTAGGTAGGTCTTCCCAACAGGAAGGCCTTAAACATTGATAAATAAAGCCTTGTCTTACGTCCATGTTGTAGTGATACCAGTATCAATTGGGAGCTCTGTTCGCATACCCAAATATTTATAAAGGGAAATTGGTTGAAACGTAAACTCTTACACCACGGGTTCCAGGTTCGATCCCGAGCACTACGAACATTTGTGTGCATGAACATGTTTGTTTGTATTGGTCTGGGTATTTTTTATGTATAAGATTTACAAAATCAAATTTATAAAGTATAACATCAAGTGTAAGATTTCGGAAGCATACAGAAAATAAAGAGGATCTTTTCCTACAATACACCTCAGTGTCTCAGGACAAAGGTCTTCGTCCAGGTAGTGTTGCCTCTCGGAAACGATACGTAATCGCTTCCACTTTTTATTAGGCTAAACATTCACCAAAACCAAAGAGGACTTCGGTGGACCATCGTCATCAGAGCAGACAGTCAGCTGTCAAAATTACCACGTGCTCGTGATCTGGCAAGTAGTGCGTGACTGTAACTGGAGAGTGTTGTGCAACCAGTATCCATTGCCTTTGAAACTCGACACCGACTAGCGCCTCGCGTGAGATTACATACGAGTGACACGTTGCGAGCGTGAACTGTGGCGTGGACGGGCTAATGATGACAGCTGATGACTTATGAGGGAATAGACACAGCGACCTTGTATGATGAAGGCACTGCCTTGATTTTTTTCTATTTTTGGACTTTAGGTAAGCAGCCGGGAAGACGGTATTTCATCATCATCTGCTCATTAAACGTCTCCTCCGCCCTCGGAGTCATCCACACGGGTCCAGTGCGGAATGGCCGACTTCACGCACAACCTTTGAATCTCTTCGCATGCGTGCGAAGGTTTCCTTATGATGTTTTCTGTCACCGTAAGAGCGTCGGATAACGTACATATAATTTCGAAAGTTCGAACACACATTGGTACGTGGCGGATTTGAACCTGCACCTCCCGATCTGTGGGCAACAGGCCACACCATTGAGCCACCGACGGTTTTACTTAGGGGATACCTACGTCAGGTTTAACAAAGTCATCCCCTATCAAAGGATTTTGATAATTACACTCTTAAGGGGATAAATTCTTAAAGCGGGCAAAATTAGTTGAAAATATAAAGGGCAAAACAGGGCGCAGACCTTAGATCAGGCCTGTACTACTGGACTACGGCCTATACACCCCTTACGGGTAGGCTCGTGTCCCTCGGTGGGGATGTCTATTGAGCTGATGATGAACTATCTGTCTGATCAACATGATCATCAACTGAACGTAGATTCCGCTACGCTATCATACCGTAGGATCTTTACAATCTTGTAGGTGTTAAAGTTAATTCTAGAGTTTAATAGAAGCTTTCAAATCTTTAAAATATTGTAATACAGCTATCTTTGGAGAAAGCATTTCCACCATTATTTAACTTTGTAAGATACAATGAAAAGTTCTTGCAGATCCTATATATATCTGAGATTATCTCGAAAATATACACACAATAAAACTTATATTTAACTATAACATACAAAACATATGTAACCTCGTCCCTACGCTAATGCATGACCATAGTAGCCCACATCATTATGCCACGTTGTAAATCTAATTCCATTAAGCATATCTCGATCGTGCTGTTACAAAATAACTTAATTAAACAAATAAAGATGTGAGATATCCATATAAAGTGCAGTCAGAGCCCTTCGGACCACGCGCGATCATTAACAAAACCATTTAATTTGGATACTCGATTATTATATTTTATCTAATGAATTTGTTGGAAATCGCTGGATTCAAGCCACTTGCATTGGTAGTGCACTATAATTGAGGCATAAGCTATGCCTAACTTCAGACATTGAATAGCTGAACTTGTCTATCCGTATTTCAGTATCCATATGGCAACATTTTTACTTAAATATTGTTACGTAAATTTCTATTCGTCTTTATGTTCATTTTCTTTCACTTAGGTAGATAGATTACTTATTTCTCATACCTTGGTTAATCAAACAATCGTGTTTATTATTAAATAAATTCTGCCAAATGGAACAGAGCTCGAAAGTCGTGACTTCATGTCAATCGATAAAAAAATAAGTCGAATATCGATTACATTTTATTCAACGATTCAATCGAGACAAGAAAAAGGCTGAATATTTGAAAACACACGTCAAGGCAACTCGTTAACGTGAGAAATAGCCTTCACCTGCCTCCTGTAAAATTCTAAGATACAATTTAAGACTACGTTGAAAAAATATGAATTATTTTTATTGTTCTTATCCAAGGCAACGTATTGTTTGGACCCGCGCTACTGTCACTGTTATCTGATAAGAATAGTTTACGTTAAAAATGTTTTTAACAATTCCAAATGAATTTAATTAAATCAACACAATCTGGGTGCTAATAAATGTGCAGTGGGTTTAACATGATAATACGAGAACACAGACATCCGAATATACAATTAGACTGGACAAGCCGCCAAGTTTATAGGCAGTCCCAGTGTCGCAATTTATTTTCGGTTCTTACCTGTGAAGAGTTATTATATTTCTTGGTAAATTTATTTGATTCATTGCGATGATGGCATGTTACAATTGCACAGGATGGCATTTTGGAAAAAAAACGGTAATTTCTTCTAATATTCGTGTCTTGACTCGTCTCACAGAACGTAAACTGGCAGCCAGTGTATGCTCGTAGAGCTTACATTTGTCGCACTTTAAACGCGGCTTGCCCATCTCCTGTATTGGGAAATCTGTGTACGAGAACCAGTTAAGAAATCACACCACATGTATGTTTTACGTTTAGGTAATTTGGGTATGTAAGAAGTCCCATACACCTTTCGGAATTCAAGACAAGTCGTCAGGGCACGTCAAGTCAGTTTAGGAATGTCGGATGAAACGTCAGTGATGATGTTATAAACAAAAACTCCCGCGGAAGGCTGAACTATAGCAATCAACCAGCCTATAAAGTCTGATTGGAGTGCACAGACATACACTTTATGGAGCGATATTATCAAACACCATCATATAACAGCAGCCGAGACCAACTGCTTAACGTGCTTTCGAAGGACTCGAGATATTTTTTGTCACCCATCCAACATTCGACCATTACGATGGTTGTTTAACTTTAACTACGCCATCGAGTATACAATCAAGCATAAGGTCAAAGGCCTTTATAATTAAAACAATCAACAGTAAGTGGTAGGCAAACAACTACGCCCAAATCAATGATATAATGAAGACGGAACACGTATTTTTCGTATTAATTAAAATCAGACATAGATCGATTTTCGGTATTAATTATAATCTTAAATTATTTCTTAACGTTCAAAGGTTGAGCATAGCGCATTAGGAAATATTTAGTCGTAATTAAATTTCGGCTTCGACGGCCAGTTAAGTCAATTTACGAAACTATATTTTCGAAACTATATCTAGTATCATCCATGTCTAGATATATCTCTATTCTTCTTCAAACTTCGATAGCACTCTTGACAATTTCTACATCGTCTTCTTCATCTTTATCAGCCTATAACGGCCCACTGCAGGGCACATGCCTCCCGCACAGCATAGCTATGGGGAGATTGGTCTGTAACCCACCACGTAGATTCAATGCGGATCGGTGGGTGTCAAGGCCTACCATTCTGACTAAGATTGTCACATACCTTCCGCACAGCATAGGGAGATAGGGCCACGAGGACCCAATGCGGATTGCGACTATCATTCTGACTAAGATTGTAGCTGGGCAGGACAGACGGCTTAAGGTGTCCTCCAAAGCACGGAATCATTTTTCTTTTCGGACAATCAGATTATTCAGAGGATCTCTTGGATCAATGTAGGTAGGTTATCCCTTCTCACTTAAAAATGAAATAAAACAGTACCTGTTTCAAAGTTCATAAACACGTTTAACGACTACTAATACTAACTCAAAAATACACAAAAAGAGAATATTATTGAATTTGCCCAACTTTGATTAAATAAATTTAAAAAATAAAATGTTTCCACCTTTATGTTACGCTGGCACATCAATTTTTGGCCAATATCTTTATTGTATATATACACAACAAGAGTTACAAGTATTAATATTGGCTGTCTGTAATATCTTTAACTTACTAGTGTAAATGTAAAAGCCACGATAATACGTTATATACACAAAAAGTAAAATTTCCAATCATGTACCAAATACACAACCATAAAGAAGTTTCGAAGTCTTTCATGTGTCCATTTTCTTTCTAGCCACGGCATTCGTAATAACCACATCACGTTCATGTCATACGTGCCTATTAAAAAAAGCGTACGTCAAAAGCAAAAGCACCTTTGCAAAATCAAGAAACCGGCTCAATGATTGTGTAACTAAAACTAGAAATGTCAGTGTTTATAGCAAACGTATCCAAGGCTTGCACCTCGGGTAATAAGGTATTTATTAATATTTCGTCTTTAGGGTGCATCTGGTGGTGGAGTGGAGACCGCGTCTCGGCAAGCGTAGCGTAGGACGCCCTCCGGCCCCATGGACCGACGACTTGCGAAGGTCGCTGGTGGAGGCTGGATGAGAAAAGCGGGGACTGGATATCTGGCGCAAAATTGGGAGACCTATGTCCAGCAGTGGACTGCGATAGATTGAATAGAAGGGTGCATCGACCTATAGTCACCTCGACCTGAAAGATCTTTTGTGACTCACTCCCGTTTTAAAGTCCATCTTAAGTAGGACACATTTCAGGAAATACAGTGTGAATTTTGTATCATTATTTTATAGGAATGTTTTTATGGAACCTAATATTATATGAATTTTCATAAAAGTGTAACAAAATAAGTGATAAATAATACAATTATCGCATTACATTTAGCAATAATATTAATCATGGCTCGTAATATTTTATTCAGCGCGGCTGCACGGTCATTTAAAAAAATGCCAAAGTTCTCAATATCACCCTGTAGATTTAATATCATTTGGGCAAAATTGTGCTACAGACCTGCGAATTTGGCCTAACTTATGGGTGGCGCTCTTTGGGGAGGCCTATGTTCAGCAGTGGACGAATGTTGGCTGATTGATTGATTGATGGGTGGAAAGACCGGACACCCTGGTTGTTAGGAATTTTACGTAATAAAGGAAAGCATTCCATGTTTCAAAAGATAAAAACAGGCATCATACTTTTGGACAGAGACAATTAAGCTAGTTGAAATGGCAGTGAACTGGTCATGTATGTCGCAGAACCGATGCCCGTTGAAGCAGTCGAGTTCTGTATTGGAGACCGCGTCTTGGCAGGCGTCGAGTAGGTTGTCCTCCGGCCCGATGGACAACGGCTTGTGAAAGGTTTCTGACGGAGGCTTCTCATTTCTCATTAGAAAAACGGTGGACGGGGATATCTGGTGCAGAATGTGGGTGACCTGTGTCCAGCAATGGACTACTTGTAGAGTGTGACAGCAATTAAAACTAACTACCTATATCCGACTTTGTCCAGACGCATGGCAACCCTACTTACAACTAAACAAACTTAGAACAATTCAGAATAATAATTATTTTTAATTGTTCCAAGTTATGTTTTTTCAATTCATTTTCTTCTGAATAAAAATAAGTTGGATCATCTTCAATATTATATTATTCTTTCGATTTTATTCCGTATTGAGGCGGATATAACAAATAAAAACAATGATTTAACGAGACTATTGTATAACTTTACTTGTGGAAGAAATACGGTAGCTTAGTTAATTGTAGATTTATGTTTATAATAGAATGGTTTAGTTTCTTTATAATCTTTCGCTGTTATTGGAACAATAAACATAAGATACATTTAATACAAAAACGTTACTTGGATCTGTTTTGGATTTTTAATACGTACTTATATTAAAAAAAAACAGATTTCAACAGCCAATAAGATTTTTTAACTTTTAGCAAAACAAATCTTTTAAATTGACGAAAAACAATTTTTTGAATAATTAACTATTCGTTTAATTTTTCAAATAAAATAACTAAAGTATAATGAAAAAAAGTGTTTATTCAGTTAAGGTACTTACAGAACACTTATGAATGTCAATGAAGCTACACGGTTCGAACGGCAGTTTCCACTGATAATACTGTAGAAAGTAAGTATAGTATTTTTTCGGTCACCTATCCTGACCTACCTTTGCAATAGTTGCTTGACCTGCCCATTGAACTTACTGCATGATGAATCAAATCGATGATCAAACCATCAGTAAGTTACCGACAATAGCCTCGCCTACCCGTTTAGTGACATTGTATCATCAACACCTTTCGCTGATTATAATATACATTATTTAGCACAAGCCGTCGATGTTATATGATGGTGATAGGTCGTCAAATCTATCTGACAGTAGGCCCGTACAGACCAGGTCTGTTAGCCTAGGGGCGATATGAGTAATACGAGTTACTTTTATCCGATACCAACTATATTTAGTATCGATATTTTTTAATTAAGTATCGAGTATCGGTTAAAGTACTTACCTATATCATATGAATACTTTACTATAGTTTTAAAATTTATTTGAAGTTCTTTCCCAGACTGGAAGAAAATCATACTATATAATATTAAAAAGGAAAGCACTCCAAGAAAGCTGTATAACTTGACATATCTAAAATCTATTCGATACGTGTAAGTATGGATACTTTTCAATCGATACGACTACGTATCGATACTTGACGACCGATACAGTATCGAGTAAAAGTATCGATACTCAATGGTATCGTTTCATCTCTATGTAAGCCTCAATTCTACTCATTTACTTGCCTTACGACACTTTCAAATATAGGACATATAAATATATTAATATATTAAAACAATCATATTGTTCTACATACATCAAAATAACATTTCTTGTATTTTTGTCTTTGTCTGTCTGTCCGTCTGTCTGTTGGTTCCGGGTATCTCTGAAATGGGGACGATTGGACGAGACGTTTTTTGGCAGATACATCAGCTATCTGCCAAAAAACGTAACTAATTAAGGAAAATTTTGGCTACATTTAGTTTCGAAAAATCTTTTATTTTGAAATAAAAATAGATTTTAGGATCAAATTTTACTATTGAGACAAAATAGATATACATAATGATCCAATTAGTACATTTTAAAATTACGGAATTGGAGCCCTGACATTACGACATTTCCGTGATAACTATACAAGATCGTTTGTGTCGTAACGTAACAGAGTTCGTTTGACGCACATCAAGTATCTTAATATAACCATATTATTCATGTTATCATACGTCTTGTAACTTTATTACAATGTTAGTAATAGGAAATGCTATATACTGTCCGTTTGATTACTGTTAGAATATTCAAATTATTTTTAATGGTTATTCGTTTAACTATCGCAGTCACTGCTGGACATAGAGGCTTCCCATTTTGCGCCAGATATTCCGGTCCCTCAATTTCTTCATCTAGCTTCCATCACGACCATTCGTAAGTTGTCGGTTGATCGGGCGGAGGGCGTTACGCTTGTAAGACGCGTCTTCACTCGAGAACTCGTCTGCTCAACGGCCATCGTTCTGCGACATACGTGACCAGCCCACAACATGAATGCACAATTAATTATATTAGCTGCGGGATTACGGTTGGTATGATAAACGTAGATAACGTAGCTTTACATATAAAGATTAATTCAAGGGTTTCATTAAATGTATATAGAATTTTATAAATTAATTTAGCTATTAGACGTGAAATAGTAACAAACAAACTCACAATTTTCACCTTTATAATATAAGTATTGTATTAACGAAGGAGCGTGAAAATTATAATTTATGCATGGATGAGGAAAGTGTCTTAAAGTTTTGACGATCAAAGTGGTAGGTTTACACTTACCAAAAAGACCGCTGTTTCCCATAACTTGTACAACGGAACATTGTCTGTGTCATAGTATCGGAATCCGTAGACGCTGCAGCTTAATCAATGCAGTGACCCAACAATTTAAAGTTTACATGATTTAATAATTTTATTCGTTAGACCATGAAACCTTGAATTTAAGAAGACGTTCTTGAGTATATTTATATTTATATTTCTTGTAGATGCATAATAAGCAGTAAAAATTTGCGTCTCAATAAAATAACTGAAAAAAATCAAAATTCATTTAGTGATTCCCTGAATGCATTCAAAAAATAGTTGCTGACTTATTTAGTGGTACGCTCTCTGAGATAGGCCAGCGATACCTTTACTATTTAAGTTTTTTTTCTCTAATTTCTCTACTTTTAAAATTATTTTGCCTTTTAATTGTTATGTATGATAGTTTATACTTAGCTATATATAAACTCGTTAGATTTAAGTTGTCTATATGCGCCAAGGCTGTGTAACCTATATTGGCATTCATCAAACCATGTATCTTAATTGTCATAAATTGTCGGGTATCTTTTGTATGCAATTTACTTTGGTCTATAACCAAAAAAACATTATTTTTGTCTGTCTGTGTCAGGCATTTCAGAGATTTGTGTTGTTGTTGTGCTTAATAACTTATGTCTTTTATATTATTTTTGTATTAACTTTGGATATTATTCGTTATATATAACATATACGGAATAAGTAAAAGCGTGAGAGCGTCGGTGCTCAATGTTGTGGCTGCTACCTTCCAATCTGGAGGTGCAGGTTCAATCCGCATTGTACCAATGTCTTTTCGAATTTTCCAATTGTCTGTTTGTCATCCGACGCTCTTACGGTGAAAGAAAACATCATGAGGAAACCTGTACACACCTGCGAAGAGATTCAAGTTTGCGTGCTGTCGGCCAATCCGCACTGGCCCGCGTGGTCGACTAAGGCATATACCCGGTTGGGTAGGGCTCGTGCCCCAAGGTGGGGACGTTTGATGATAATAAAGATGAATCAAACGCGTTGGCTCTACATCTTTATTACACTCTTATGTCGATATATGCTTCGCAATAGCTGTCGTGACAATCATGTCTTTTCTTCATCTTTGAACCCACTAATCGTCTCCCATTATATGTCCGAAATTCCACGCTTGGTCATGATTATTAGCTCCTAATTTTCCAAAGTATCACTTATCATCAGCTGTTAAACTCCTCACTGTTTGTAATTTCAATTCATCAATGATTTGTATCTCTTAGCACTTAGCACAGAGATATCGGGTTGGTCTTGTCTATTATTGAATATGTGATTTAAATGTTTATATAACGGCGACTTGCAATGGGCTAATGGAGGCTTATGAAGCGAGCGGGACCAAGATCTCTAGAGACTATCTTCTTGTGGACTGGATTGGTTGAATATAGAGCAATGAAATTACTTCAAATTGTTTACTAGAGAGACCTTACTTCTGATAACAAAGACATCTTAGTAAATTAGTTTGAAAACGATTTGGACATAATTGGTTTCCTTAAACAGGGTAATTCGACCTATTCATCATCATCATTGCACCCTTTAACGTACACTGCTGAAAAACGCCTCCCCTAATGATTTCCACGCGGGCCGATCCCTTGCATCTGGCATAATCTGTTATCCGCCACCTAACCCAAGTCATCAGTCCATATGGTTGGGGGTAGGCCTACGCTTCGTTTTCCATTACGCGGACGCCACTCGAGAACCTTTCCACCCCAGCAGCCATCGGTTCTACACTGTGTATCCTACCCACTACCACTTCCAATTGCTGATCCTGTGAGTTATGTTGGTCAGTCCAGTTCTTCTGTGTATATAATCGTTTCTTATCTTAACACATAGGAAAATAATAACATAGCCAACTCCATAGCACATTGAGCAACCTTGTAGCCATTTTAAGATGCCCTGAGTGAGCGACCACGTGACGTATTATTATTATTTATTTATATATATTATTATTATTTACGTATTATTATTATTATTTATTTATATATATATATAGATTTATGTTAAAAGTACAGGACGGTCAGGCGTGTCACTTACCATGAGCTCAGAGACATTAATGGAGATCAACAACTGATAGACAGTTATTAATCTCCACCAATGCCACACCGATCCCGTCACCGAGACAGCAGATGTTAGTCTGTTATACCCGGTAATTTAACAGCTACAGCCTCATTCCGAAACAGAAGTACAAAACACTTCTATTTCACGGGACGATATCTGGCACTGCAATTGTACCTACTTAGAAGACTCAGTACTGAGTCTATCACCTAGATTATTATTTGATTTAGAAGCCAAGAGAAGCTCTGGCCGCAAGGTGCGTCGGTGCAGGCCCGGCATCGCGGTCAGTCGGTCTCAATGTCGGCTTGTATAAGGCGCCGTAATCGAGTGAAAAGTGCTGTGCGCATATTGCGTCAGCGACGGACGGCGGTATGCGCGTGCGCACCCCCAGAACCACTTACGGGTAAATCTACAACCCATAAGTAAAAATCAGAATGAAATGTAAACATACATGATAAGCTATCCATTTTAGATTTACTAAGGGATAAGATATAAATAATACGCATGTAATTATTATTCATAATGATTTACGAAATAATGCACCATATAATAATGATTAATAAAATTCCTGTGTATACAAACATTTATGTGCTTCAACATCATCAGCTCATTAAACGTCCCGAGGGGCACGAGCCTACCGTATAGGGTGATTAGGCCTTGTCGTCCACGCGGGCCCACTGCGGGTTGGACGACTTCACACACAACCTTCGAACTCTTCGCAGGCGTGCATGAAGGTTTCCTCACGATGTTTTCCTTCACCGTAAGAGCGTCGGATAACGTACATATATTTTCGAAAATTCGAAAACACATTGGTACGTGTCGGGATTTGAACCTCAGCCCTCCCGGTAGGAAGGCGACAGTCCACACCATTGAGCACCGACGCTCATGTTATGTTTCAACATGTCTGTATGTGTTGGTCTGGGTGTTACTATGTAAGAAAACCTACTTATATGTTTGTTTTTCTGTTATTTAGTACATTAGTACATTAAATTTAAAGCTCCACTACTTGGGCAATTACATAATATGCCCAAGTAACATAAAATTTATAAAGTTAGGCAGGATTCTGAGTTTCAAAAAATGTCCAGCTTTTAGACGAACTTTAAAGGGAGCGAGTCACAAATCTTCTTCGATCTTATAAGTCGAGGTGAAACAGGTCTAGATAAGCCTGAAAGTAGACTCGTGTTAGACTCGATACTGAGTTCTAGTTAGGTGCAGCGCAGTGCCAGGTATCGTCCCGTGAAACAGAAGTGTTATGCCTTTTGTGTTCGGTATGAAGACACTGTAGCTAGTGAAATTACCGGGTCTAAGAGACCAAACATCTGTTCGTCTCGGGTGACGGGCGCAGTGCGGCGATGATGGAGGGTAATTCAAATTCAAACTCAAATCATTTATTTCGAATCATTAAATCCATATAACTTGAATTAAATAATATAAAATAAAATAGATATAAATATAGAATAAAATTACTTAACTACATTAAAATAAACATGTGATCAATAAAAATTTCAATTATTAAATTCATTTTCCGAGATATACAATTTGACACTTTAAAATTAAAAATTACAAATAAAATATATTACACTATGATTAATAACTGTTTATTAGTTGTTAGTCGCCTTCAATGCCGCTCTGTCATCGTTAAGCGTATCACTTACCATCAGGTGAGCGTCCTGACCGTCCTGTACAATTTAAATAAAAAAAATGAGTTTCTGTTCAGTGCCTGTATCTAACATGTATCGCAAAAAAGATATCAGCCCTAAGTATGACGGAATATTTGTTTACACATCAAAGTTACCGCATAACGCCGTCCGTCTCGCGTCAGCTATGCAGCTTTCTCCGGCTGTTTGCGGAGCCGAATTCGTGCCACGGCACTGTCTCGCCACACACTTGCGATTAAACCGAATAGAAACTACACACGACTGACACATAATGTGGGATTAATAAATCTGTGGGATAATAAATAATCAATATCAATTGTAAACTATAACGTAGGTACATAGTTGGTAATTACAATATTTAAGAT
>PQWD01003250.1:0-17066 GCA_019425675.1 Leucinodes orbonalis
GGTTAAGAACTTACAAAATATTTTGTTAATGTACGTTAGTATAGTACTTAAAAATAGCTCAGGAAGGGTCATGACTCCCATAACCCTCTCCCTGGATCCGCCGTTGCGTCTCGTAGAGCCGTCGGTCCTGGCGACGTAGTCGTTAAAATCCACCAATCTGCATTGGGCCCGCGTGGTTGGTTAAGGCCTATATGACTATGCGGTATACCGTGTATATAGGCCGATGCTTTACATTAGAATGTAGGCTGATGACAATTAGAAAATATGTGTATAAATACCACAGAATTAATTTATTAATGGCTTAAAAGATTATTTTTTACATAACGTCTTTACGGATGACTTTAATGGCTAACAAAGGTTATCGGCCCTTGTTTATTTTCCTTGTCCGTTATAGTGTTCTAGGAAAATGGGTCAACGCCTACAAAACCCGGATTAATGAGAGCCGGACACGCACCCGTCCATTTCTTATGGCGGACTATAGCGGGTGTCACATACAGACAATTCGTACTAGTCATGGTCTTGAAGGATCGTATGTGATTGAGATGTCGGCTTCAAACCATGGGTTCAGTTCGGCAGCAGCAAAACATTCATGTGCATGAACATGTCTGTTGATCATTAACGTGCCCACGAGCTTACCGTATAGGGTGTGCTTTAGAAGTCCACGCGGCCCAGTGCGGATCGCCAACTTTACACACTTTGAATCTTCAGGTGTGCGCAGGTTTCCTCGCGATGTTTACTTCACCGTATGGCTACATTGGTTAAACATAAATAAATATCCACTGAAATTCACACAACGTCATCTAGTCCCAAAGCGTGAAGCAACGGTAAATAACTAAACAACTGATAAATATATTTATAGTTTTTTTTGTTATACCTACATTCAAAGACTAATTATAATTATTAATATTAAATAATAGAATTCGAAGAGATCAAAGTTGTGTGTGAAGTCGTCCAATCCGCACTGGGCCCGCGTGGACGACTAAGCCTAATCACCTATACGGGTAGGCTCGTGCCCCTCGGTGGGACGTTTAATAGCTGATGATGATGATAAAATTTACAAAATATTCCCTCGATAATACGAAAAAATAAAAATCCATCAAACTACATAACAGCAACCAGAGATTTTTCGATGGACTCATGGAAGCCTTAAAGCTATATTGATTGGGTATGCTTATCCGAGTCTGCGGATATTTGATATCCGATAGGAAACGGATTCGGAATAACTCCAAAAATAACCTTTGAAATATTCAGATGTTTTAACCATTTATACACCAAAATTAATCTTGTCATATTTTCAGTATTATGGTTGTTATCTGTATACTTATTTCTGTTTTTATATCTGTAAATTTTTTTCGATAACTTATTCTTTGTTCAAGAAGTCACTACTATATTAAAGACACAAAATAATGTGTAGATATAAGTTAATCTACGTCAACTCTGAGTTTGCAACTAAGTTGTGATTTGGGCGCTAAACAACAGATGTATTTTGTTATCGTATACAAATGTAAATGGGAGAGACCTATGTCCAGCAGTGACTTCGTAGTTGAATAGATACAAATGTAATGCACCACCAATACAAACATGTTCATACACACAAATGTTTTTATTGCACTAGGATCGAATAAAAAACATACCAGATGGTTAACCGCCATTCCAATAGGTTTTAGATTGCATATATAAAAATTAGGTTCCAGCAATTAATTAGTATCAGCAATAAATAAAACATGATTGCTTATTTATTCTTATTGTTGCAATTCATCGACAATCTGGATCTCAATTCTACTAATTTTATGACATCACCACTTACGATACTTTTCAATCTTACCCTCTCCAGGTCCAAACGTCAAACTACGCTTACTAAGCGTAGCGCGTTGCGATTTTTTTGTGCGAATTTTAATCACCTGCTGCGTTTAAACGTAGATTTATAAATGATTTTGTATCAATACCCCGGCATATGGCTATATTTTTGAAAAGGTCATAAAATTTTAAATAATATGCAGTATTTTGTAGGTTATTCTAATTGCTGAAATTAATATAATAAATGATTTAATCTCAAATTTTTGTAAAAGTTGGTTAGTTTTGCAGAAAAAAGGTTATTAAAAGTTATGGCAGCCTTTAAACACATAAAAAAGGTCTTATAATTTAACCAATTAGTTGTTTTATTGGTTTCCTTATAATACACAGTATATTTATGCATACAAGTCGTCTTAAAAAAATTCTAACGAAGCGCTCCTAAAAGCAAATATATCGTTGGAACATATGAGACTTTAAAGCTCTTTTTGGGTTTAAGTATCGATCTAAGATATGTTTTTAGTGATGGAGTATTATCTTTAAATTGTAAAAAAATATTATGAATTGTCAATTAGCTGTAAAATGCTTAGATTTCTTAAAAACAGGAATAAATACATAAACAAATACTACTGCTAAATTTGATGCGTAAGGATGAGACCGTTAGATAACTATTAAAATAAGTATTTTATAAAAAACTACATGAAATATACAACCTATACATATAAAGTACATATTTCTATAGTTTTTAAGATTTTTTATATTAAATGGTAAACATTGATGAAAATTCGAATCGAACTGAAATTTTAGAACAACAAAGACATGGAGTCGACTTCAGTAGAACATTTTGTTTTTATTTTAAATCGTATTTTAATGAGTGTATTATATTACATTTATGGAGTTTATATATTTTCATAATTAAGTGTATTATAAAACGTACATAATGATTTTTGTAACGTTTTTTTTGGTACATCTACTTTTAGAAAATGAAACAAGAACAATGTTTATTAAAACGTATATAATTAAAAAATAAAATAAAAATTAGAGACCGCGTTTAAGCAATCGTAGCGTAGGACGTCCTCCAGCCCTATGATGGACCGACGACTTGCGAAGTCACTGTGTGGGGATGGACGAGGGAAGCGTAGAAACGGAATATTTGGTGCAAAATGGGGAAACCTATGCCTAGCAGTAAAACTACAGTAGGTAAAATAGAAAAGAGACAATGTCTTGTCTTCTATCTTCTTCTACATCCTCTGAAACAAGATATCTTATTAATTTTTGAATACTTGTAAAAAAGACCGCGTAGTATTACCACTTACTGATTATAACTATGGGAACCCTACGCGGTTATGTAAATAAAAGAATCCGTTGATTATTTAACAAAAGTTTTATATTAGGATTTCCCATATACATTTAATAGTTTAACACTATGCACCAGTACCGAATACATGAATAACGGCCGCAGGCCTACTCGTACTTATTTTAAACTTATACATAAACACTATGCACATTTACTATGATTTCGTAAATCAAAACAAGGTATTGGCAGGAGTGAAAAGGGACGTGCATTCGCCGCGAGATCGTATTGGCACTATGCTCGGTGGCTAAATATTTTATGGGAGCTGCGCCGGCGCTCTGAAATGTGCGAACAAAAGAATGCGATAAGCAAAACGGTCAAGCGCGAATCGTTTTGCTAGTAGTGCGTGCATCCGTCGTCACTCACACGTATAAAGTATATATATACGTCGTCACACTTATATAAAGTATTAGTATTATTATCTCAGCAGGTACTAAAAATATTATAATGCGACTCCATGATTCCTATGTTTTTAAGGAAATTAATATTTGGCCGCCATTTTGCAGCCAAACGTCAGAGCGTCCCGCAACCGTATGACGGTTGAACAAAACATCGTCTTACTATTTGATGCTACATATTTATTTACAGTACGGAATATAACTTCTTTTATCATAGAAAACTAGTTTAAGATATTTACTATAAGAAAAATCAAATCTAAATACAAATATTGTTCGTTATTTTGTTATTTACAATGACTTTACAGCAAGTTTGTTGGTGTAGGTTCATGGAGTTATCTAAAAATTTAAAAATAAGATTGTCTGTAGTACAAATATAAAGAAAACATGATTACTTTGTTATTAAAACAACATAAGGTACTCGCCAAAAGCTTCTTTTTTTCAAAAAACACACTCAAACATACAAAATTCACGCCACGAAGTATACTAACGAGAGCAGCATTGGTTTTGTACTACAGTGAAGTTTGAACTGAATTTTAGTTACGAATATCGTAGAACATAAACATGTGTTTGTGTTAGACTAGTGAGTCGTTTCGTTCGCTTCAATATGGTATGCGCTAAACAAAGACTAACATCGTTTTCGCTTTTATTTTAAATATTATTTGCAACAATGTCGCCGCCGCCGTGTGACGGTGGCGACATTGTAATGGCGGTTAACCCGGAATGTAATGGTCGACTGTGGTACGGTCGCCTGACGCTTGAAAGGGTTACCGTAAATTTGGTATTCCGATACAACTTTAATGTCATCATCGACTCATAGAATGTCCCTACACGAGAGGCACGAGCCTACCCGTTAGGGTGTTTAGGCCTTAGTCGCTCACGCGGGCCTAGTTCGGGGTGGCCGACTTCACGCACAACCTCTTCGCAAGCGTGCGCAGGTTTCCTTGCGATGTTGTCTTACCGTAAGAGCATCGGATAACGTACATATAATTTCGAATATTCGAAAACACATTGGTACATGGCGGAATTTGAACCTCAGACCGCACCATTGAACCACCGACGCTCAAACGACAATTTGAATGTGAATGGTAGTATGTGTTTTCCTTAAAATAGGGGTTATTTATTTTCCCAGTTTTTGAAGTGAAAAGCAAAAAATTGGTATGCGAAGCGAAAAAGATGAAGAAGAAGCAGTGTTGTAGTGTTAAAATTATTCTGTTTTCGTTACCAGGAAAGTGGAGCCATGTTATCCCGAATTTAACGCGAGCGAAGCCGCGGGCAAAAGCTAGTCCTACCATAAAACAGAACGAATGAGTACAATATTTTACTATTGAGATACAACAGCAGGTGCAAAATGGAGGAGACCTATGTCCAGCAGTGGACTGCGATAGTTTGAAGATATAAATACAATTACGATCCTTTAAAATTGCCACAGCCCAATTTGGCAGCCAAAAAAGCCGCGGTTGGCATGTATATACTCGTATGGTTTAAAAAATACCTATGGTTAGCTGATGCATTGCGCCATTACCTGAACTGCAGTGCAGTTGAAGTGACGCCAAACGATTCACAACCCTCGACCTAAATGTATTGAGTTCATTTTTCTCGTTTCTATTCATGATATTTAGACTAAGAGCATGTTGAATGAAATTTTGAATTAAAGTGAGCGAAACATTTCGTCAGGTCCTTAATTATGCAGTGCTAATTAAAGGTTGGGGAATCGCAGGGTGCTTTTATGTAGCAAAGGAGAAGGCATATTGTATTACAGAAAATATTTCTCTGAGATATTGTTATATTTACCTATAACGGAAATTATTCATTATGTTTTTCATAACGCGTCGTAGAAACATATTGTAAAAAAGTATGAATTCGTGATATACTCACAAAACAATCGAAAAAAGTGTTCCGAATGCAGCGACATCACACATACGCATATTTCGAATTTCGAACACATTTTCCTAAACAAAAGAGTACAAACTGTACTCTCCTCGGTGGTTGGTTTTTGAGGCACGGATGGCGTATCTACTTTTATATATACAGAATATCATTGCATAGAAAGAGTACAAATCAAAAGCACGAGCACACTACCATGTCATTATGACATGAAGTGAGCGACGTGATAATAAATGAAAATTCTGCCCAACTGACGCGATGGGCTGACTTTTGTATCGGACACCTTTTGAATGATATTATGCATCAAGTTAATTTATTGTTTAAGACTAAAATCCATAAAAGAAGACTTCACTGCAGTTGCTTACTTGTGAGTTAAGACGTTATTATTAAGCAAATATAAATCAGTCAAAATAGTGCAACTCGTTCCAAACAAGAAACATTATAAAGACTTCCAGCATTTCCAGCGAATATTACAAAAGTTAGGTTGGCAGCTTAAATTCATCTTACGTAATACTTAAAACCATTGCATCACATTGTACAACGCTCCATTACAAGTTAGTACTCCTCGGACGAGTTTGTTAGCAAAGAATTAAAGTAGTAAGTTTGAAAAGGGTAAGCCCACTTGAGCGCCTATAGCGTAGATATCATGAGCCATGACGCAAAAAAATCTTTATTGCAAAGGAAGTCTTCCAATTGCAAATAAACATAAAACAAAAGCAATAGGTAGCTAATTGAAGGTCAATATAATCGACAAGTAAAAGACTGCTTTCTAATTTATCAAAATACACTAACTAACTTTAATGGCTCAACGACCCAAAGTGAGTCTTGGCCTCCGAAATCGAGCTGATTACTTTAAATAGTTATCTGCGAGTTTTCATCTGTACTTATGCCAGTGAAGATGGAACCATTTGACAGTACATACACTATTTGTTAGGAATGTTAGGATAGGCCAATGACATATTTTTTATTTCTATTATGATTGAGATAAACACGTACTAAAAGTTTCTGTTTTTATATTTATATGGACGAGCATGATATGCTCTTTTTCAATCTTTATTTATTTAAAGGAGTTTTGCCACACAGTGACAATGTCGCTCCCGTAAGTGATATGGAAAATTAATCATTGATTTTTTTTTATCTCAATGACTTTTATTGTCTATGCTTTGATTTTAACATGTTGTCTTTGTCTCCGTGTACTAACTTAGCTATATGAAAAGTGTTTACTAAGTTTAAGTTCAGATCGCTTATAAATTCATAATGAACCTTACTACACTGGTTCTGTATTGGTTGGTTAAATGTTATTCTATCTTTCTACGTCAAACTTATTATTTTTAAGTAAAAGCCTACCGATGCTTATAGGTTGTGCAGTCGGCCAATCCACACTGGGCCCGCGTGGACGACTTACTCGTAGGCCTAAACACCCTTAACTGGTAGCCTCGTGTCCCTCGGTGGGGACGTATATTGAGCTATATGATGATATAAAGCCTACAACGCAATGTGCGTTGTAGGCTTTTTATCATCATCATCATCGTATAAGGTATATTTCTTTTTTAAGACCCAGATTACTCCCAGCACCCGTTCTCCGTTTCATAACTTAAGGTTCTGTTTTGAAAGGGTAATAAAATGTATACACTTAACGATCTTTGTTAATTAACATGAAACGAGGTTGGAAACAAACATTTACTTTGTTACTCGTGTTTTGCTCAGTGGTTCTGATTCGCTTCTTTACGATAATTTTATCAACTGATTTAACAACAGTGCTCGTGCTATCATATTCTCTTGTTAAATTTATTATCGTGATGTTAATATTTAATAAAAAAAAATATATTGAAATAATAAGGGAAATATACTAACCAAAACATGTCCGAGCCGCTTGACACATACGTTGACTTATTGTAATATACAGGGAAATAAAGGTATTTATTTATTTTTGGCTTCAGTCATCTAGTCTATAATGTCCCATATCTATTCAACTATCGCAGTCCGCTGCTGGTCATAGGCCTCCTCCTTTTTGCGCCAGATATCCGGTCCTCCGCTTCCTCATCCAGCCTCCACCAGCGACATTTCGCAAGTCGTCGTCCATTAGTCCCCTTCAGGACATCTTCGAAAATCATCTTCAGTAGACTGCGATAGATTGAAGAAATAAAAGAGGGACTAGGCTACCCACACATCATGGCTATGGGATGCCTTAACGAAACAAGCGTCCCAATACGGATAGAAAGGTGTTTACGACTACTATCTTAAGATAGTATTCGGGATGTTACTTGGTCGGATGTTAAGTAATTAATTTTTACTAACAAACTTTTTCAAATCACTACTTTCCAAAACCAGACTTAAAGTAGTGCTCAAAATGAAATCAATTAATAAAAGACTAAACAAAGAAATGAACTGTAGATACTCAATAAACTCATGCCATCCAGGGACACCAAAACTTCTGCAGTAGACATCATTTTCATTGCTTAATTCATTATCATGTTGCCGTTTTATTTGCAACCGTCAGGCGAATAATTTTAAGCCCAGTTAGAATGATGGCAGTCGTTTTTAACGGGCCGTTTAAACCGTTTAACAGCTTTAAAGAGGTCAAACCGAATCGCGTGCTGAAAACTTGTTTGGAACTTTCCACTTAGTGGTGGTATTTCTTGTAATAGCAATGAGCTTTTAGGACTACAATATATTTTTATGGCGGTCTGTTCGCTCACCCGGTAGTAAGTTATACGCCTGACCATTACAGATGCAGTGTTGAAGGAAATTAATAAAAGAGATGATGACATTTTTTCAGCTATGTTATCGATGGACCGCATAAAATAGAAACATTGATAAAAAAAATACTCCATTAACATTAAAACTCAGAGAGGTTTTCCAATTGTTAAAACACATTAATGGACTTTCCCAAAAACACTTCATACAAATGGCTACCTAGTTATGACGTCACGACTCAGTAGTGAGTATGCATTGTATATGAATTTTGTACTACAACTATATCAAATGTTGCGTTTATTAAAATAGTTTATAGCAAAAGTTGCTTTAAATTGTATGTGTTATCCTTTCGTTTACAAATTTTTGACTATAATGTACTTTGAAAATGAACTTGCACTAACT
The DNA here is from genome assembly GCA_019425675.1 of Leucinodes orbonalis. NCBI lineage: Eukaryota > Metazoa > Arthropoda > Insecta > Lepidoptera > Crambidae > Leucinodes > Leucinodes orbonalis. The sequence continues at coordinate 8,527 of PQWD01003250.1, forward strand.
TTGAAGTCTAATAAATTCATTAAGTATGAGTTTTCGAGCTGAGAGTAAGCACATCGTTATTTTTACCAAGATTTGTAATAATATGAAATAGTTTTTACGATTCCAGGACCCAGTCATCATGCCTATTGTAGGTAGTCATTATTTTTCGTCAACAAAGCCCTGCGCCTGTCACCCGAGACGACAGATGTTAAGTCCCTTAGCCAGGGTTCCAATCCTGCTCTAAGACACCCTTTGGCTCGTTGGGTACATTTTTAGGACAGATCCATCTACTCTCGCCACTTACCCAGACAAAGTCAGAGTCAAAATCCATTTATTTAAATTAAGCTTACAAAAGGCACTTATGAACGTCAAAAATATACAAAAAACATGTAAAATACAAAAGCACAAAAATGAATTTTGATACTTGAATAAATACCTTCAGTGGTTGGGCTGTTGAGAAATAAGCACCATGAAAACTCAACAGTACACCCTTTTCAAACAATGATTAAATGTACAAATATTTTATAGACATTAAAATGGCTAAACCGTTTAAGACCATGGATTTTTAATAGATACTGGTAAAACTGTGAACGTGGTCAAGTAGACAGTAAGAAAAACATGCGTAAGGGTTTATTTCTGGCATGTTTAATATATGTACAACAGAGAATTGACTAAAGCCATACACAATAATGAATGGGCCTCTTGGTTGCTAACCAAAACCAAGTGTAGCGAAATATTCTGCCACATTACATGAAGAGGTCTTAACGCTGACCCGTGGTATAAGGAAACATACCTCAGGGCTCTCCAATTAGCCCAGTGGGGCATGTTTAGGTAACAGACAGCGTTTAGGAATAACGGTGTGTGGACTTACGTTTTTGATGTTTTAGAAATTGTCATAAGTCATATTTCTTTGAGGTGTACATACATACTGAGTTCAAAACATTTTAAAATAATGAAAACTTTATTTGGTTCCATTACTCTATGCAATTATAAAATGGGACTGCACAATCTGCTGCTACCAGTACATCAGTCCATCTGGCATTCAATTGTTCTGACAGATTTGGATCCAAATTTTCTCTATTATGGTGGCTTTATACAAAGATTTCTATATCATGGAAGTCTTTGACTTCATATTGTTTGTAAAAAAATATTTAAAATTGCAGATAGGTAAAAAAGTGGAATGTTACCTGGATAACCAACTACACCATTCAATTAAAAAAAACACATTAAATTTAGGCTTGAGAAAGGCCCTTATGAATGTCAAATGAAGCTACCACCGCTTAATTAAACTACGAAGTATGAGTATAAGAAACTCATTAAGGGTGTTTTTGAAAATTAGTACATAATTGAACTGCCATCGACAAAATATCGTTCCCTCACCTATTTATTTTGCTATCACTGCTGCGCATACTTTGATAAGATAAAAATTATTTATTGCACATAAGAAAAAAAGCATACAACACAACAAGAAACAACAAAAAAAACGAGTACAATGTTGGCGGCCTTATTGCTAAGGTAGCAATTTTTTCCTGGCAACCTTTGGGTGAAAGAAAAATGCTTATGCCTAGTGCAAAAACTTGGTATTAGGTGGCTTGGTGTTTGGTGTTAGTAAGCTCAAAGAAAGACAGATAGTTACAATAGGATACTGAGACTTTACATATTTACTATATAAGTAAGCGACTGCTCTGTGGTCAATTTTTTTTTTGGCATATTGAGCGTGATTATCAAAAGTTATAAATAAATATCCACTGAAATTCACACAGCGCCATCTAGCCCCAATTTAAGCGTGAAGCCTGTTTATGGGTACTAAACAACGGATAAACATACTTATATACATTTTTATTTGTAAACACGTACATCTTATACATAAAAAAACACCCAGACCATTACAAACAGACATGTCCATGCACACAAATGTTTGTACTGGCCGGGGATTGAACCCGGAACCCTTGGTGTTGCAGTTGACGTCTCAATCGCAACACCAAATGGGTCGTTACTTAGGATTATTTATCTCAGACGGCGGCTTTTCAAAGACAGATTAATAAATTGTTTTTGATCTTTGTTATTGAATAAACGTTCAAGAAATAAAATAAATTAAAAGCTTCAACTTCGCGAAATTTCTTTCCGGGATTTTCTTGAACGCTGTGAGTGCGGTTGACAAGAAAATTGAAACTTATTTCTTTATAATTATAAAGTGGAAAACCAATCACAGGGCTATTGAGCTACCATGACGGGCGAACTGCCTCCGCTTACACTGGAATAACATTTTACAAAAGTTGGGAACAAATTGTTTGAGAAAATGTTTTACTCGCTTATACTCAACAAGCAAACAAGTGTCGTATATTTAAAAACACTACCTTTGTGTGCGCCTACTTATAACTGTTTTTACTGGCAAGAACAGAGTTGTACAATTTGAGATCATGTTCATCCCTTTTAGGATAGGACTGTTGTGTATACTTACTGGCGATTATGGCGATTATTTTTGTGTCTAAACGCACAGGGTATGCACTGCTTATTTGCATATATGGAGTGCATGACACTTCTATAATCCATAGCCAACCTGCGTGGGAAGGCCGTTTACTGCAGTGGGTTATAGGCTGATAATAAATAAATAAAACACACTTCAATTAATTTAACAAGTGTTTACCGCCGAATGAAACTCGGTCTCGCAAAGAATTTGTTATAATTAACCATAATTCTTAACTACTAACAATAATTACAATATAAAAACAATCAGATAAGCCAATTCAATTGTGTGGAACATAACTGTAAAACAACACGCAACCTGTTGAATAATGGCGTTTAATAATAAAATATGGCCGTTACTTGTCACGTTTTTGGCGATTATAGTCATGTTAAGTTAATTGTACACTTAATCATCATCATCAGCTCATTATAACGTCCCCACTGAGAGACACGAGCCTACCCGTAAAGGGTGTATAGGCCTTCGGCCGCGCGGGCCCAGTGCGCACAACCTTTAAATCTCTTCGCAGGCGGGCGCAGGTTTCCTCGCGATGTTTTCCTTTACCGTACGAGCGTCAGATAAACGTTATACATATAGTTTCAAAAATTTGAAAAGACAGTGTAAACTACATGTAGGTTGAGTCATCAGTTGCAATATTTATAAATGCCTTCTAATACAGCATGGCTTTGAGCACAGATTTTGTATATTCAAATTTCTGTGGCTTTGAGTGATTGGAGTGTAACTCACCATGCTGCCCAATCCGGTTAGGTTAGGTTAGGTAGGTAAACTACATGTAGGTTGAGTCATCATTGCAATATTATTTAAATGCCTTCTAATACAGCATGGCTTTGAGCACAGATTTTTGTATATTCAAATTTCTGTGGCTTTGAGTGATTGGAGTTAACTCACCATGCTGCCAATCCGGTTAGTTAGGTTAGGTTAGGTAGTAAACTACATGTAGGTTGATCATCAGTTGNAAGTTAGATATAAAATTTGCAGTTCATGTTATAACATGAGTAATCTTGACTATAATATATTGCTAGTCTTAGTGTTCAAAGTCAATTCGAAACCACACAAGGACACATTAAAAAAATATTGACAAAACCATTGCTTCATAAAAGGCATTGTCTAAAACACCTTTTATCGAAAAATTCAATAGCAATGAAATTTTTCTGATTGGCAATAGACAGAGCAAGCACAATACAGGTCTACGCTTCTTTATTTCATATTTATCAACGTCCGTGATATAAAGTCGCGATCTTGTATGTTGTACAATAAATGCCCGTCGCGAAATCCAGTTAGTAGAGCGAGCCTCGACAATTGATAGAGAAACTGTGTGCAACGATGAAATTTAAAAAGTCATTTATTTCGAAATGCTTTTTCTCGGAGCGCCCGCGGCGAAGCGATATCAATTTTATTTTCCGTTGCGGCTTCCAGCGACAGTGCGCGGTGCCTAGATGCGGCATAAGTATTCCTTTAAATTTAGAACTTTGTAAAACAAGGCTAAATTATTTAAATGTGTAATACCTTTATCTCAACTGGTTCTTCTTCTTCGTCTAGTTTGGTGTGGCTGCTTCAGGATGAATCACTAGATTCTATGAAAGAAGGATGGTTCCGTGGCTCGGAAGGCACAGAAAGCCATGGACCTCAGTTGCCAATATGTCGGCTGTTACATACGAGTAAAAACCACGTCAGAGGCCATAAGCCCCGTAATTATTTTACTACATGTTGATAAAACTGCTATTCCAGAAGTTTGATATTTTCAATAGTTTTTAACATGTAGCCACAGATATAGAAATAAATTATACATAATTTATTAAATAATGATTTCAGAGGACAGAATAAAAATTATTTTGCCAGCAGTGCCTTTCGCAATAACAGTTTTAGCTAAAGGGCAGTTACGAGTACGTTACTGAATAATGATATTTTTGAAATAAAAACCAACTGCTTACTTGTGTCCTTTATTGTAATTGATACGCCTGCTTATGACAAGTGCAGTATTGATGGAAATCTACAGCTAAATATTAACCTGTCAACACAACCTCGTGTGTCAGTCGAGATGAGTGATTTTAGGTTCTAACTATTAAGATGCTTTCTTTTTGAGATTCAAGATGACTGCACAATAAATGCCTTTTTCAGGATTTTAAATGAATTAATGGCACAGTGAGTCGACTGCCTACTTTGTTATACTTTTCATAGTAAAGGTACAGGATCTTCTTAGCCAACAAATTGCGAAGTTAATGCATCCAACATTTTAATCTTCTTGATAGTGAATATCAAAAATGGGTCATTACACCTTGCTATACGGTCGGTAGCTCAAAACACTGGGTCAGTTCGTTTTGGCGATAGGCCAGAACCTCGTTGTTGTGCAGGACGTAGCTTACAAGACACATGACGAGGCGGTTCGCCGTTTTCTCCTTCATTCTTAATGTAAATAATCGAACACCCTACATTCGTTAACCTATTTTCTATATTAAGTATAAAGCCCGCGCAATTAATCCTGAAAGAAACATCTAGACAGGATAATTCGTTGTATACATCGTAATTCCCTATTATATCCGATTACACGCCTAATGTAATTGTAACAATAAACTGTTACAACGAACTACACGTAAGCGGTAAAGCTGGGGCGCGGTAATGCGTCGTTATGTGATCAAAGCTTAATTACTACGACCGCAAACGCTGTCCAGCGATATATTACGTCATAGAATAACAAAAATAAAAGTTTACTATTTAATTAAATAAATATCCTTAAACATAGTAAGCAAACCGTTTAGAGATATTGGAATTAGGGTAACTAATAAATTAACAAACACATATTATATTAATGCCAAAAAAAATAATTATGCATAAAAGTATCCGATTCCGCAACATTATGCCTAAAATTATGTGGACGGTAACGGAAGCCGGCATTTTAACCAAATATACCATGATCATGAAATGTCGTATTGCAAAAGGCTGCAAAACATGAAATAGCGTTTAAAGAAGCCGTGACAAATAACGTGTTTTCTTTTTGCCTCCGTATTTCAGGACCTCCTAGACTAAGCAAGTAAAAACTATAACCACGCACTAGACTACGACACCAGTTCATATCTAGATTAGAGCGTAGGTGGCTTATTGTGTGGGACTGATGCCTTCAGATCTAGGTGTATAATCAATCCGTTACGCAAAGTCTTTTCGAATTTTCAAAATTATTATCTTACACTGAATGAAAACATCATGAGGAAACATGCGCACGTCAATAAAAAAATTCAACGGTTGTGCATGAAGTCGGCCAATGCATTGGGCCCGCGTGGACGACTAAAGGCTATAGTACCTATACGGTAGGCTCGTGCCTCGGTGGGGACTTATGTCACAATAACTCTCAAAAGTGATATATGAAAGAAAGAAGAAATAAAGAGTTAACATAACGATTATGCCGGCATAGTCATCACAAAATTTGAGTTGTTATATTTAATGTATTTTACAAAGGTAATTAATAAATTTACGTCAGAAACTACGAGTGAGATTTAATAGCTATTATTTATGGCCTATTCAACAGACTATTGCTTTAAGTTAGAGACCGTCAAATGTTAAGCTACGCCATAACACAAAAGTAATTACCATATAAATGTTAGTTGTAAGTACTATTAGAGAGTATAAGAGACCCGCAGGAAACTCATATGGTACGAAGGGCGCAAGGCGTGGTACCCAACAAAACCAAACTGAAACGTTGCTGAATATTGGTGAACAGTGGTTAATAAACACTTACTCAAAGTCAAAATTTCTTTCTTCAATCAAGTCTTTATAAGACACTTTTGAATCGTCAATTAATGTGAATCTACACTGGTTCGTACAGTTGACTCTACTGAGAAGACTACGGCAAGAAACTCAGTAATTACTTTTTTTATCGCCAATGAACAATTTCATTATATAAATAATTTTATGTCAATATATTCCTTATTATAATCATCTACAATGCAATAACATTTCCTCAAAAAGTGCTCAAGATGATTTGACTTTGATTTTAAATTTATATATTGGAAAAAGAAGAAGGGTTCATCTAAAATGCTGGTCACCGATGTTCATTTACCAGCCCATAACAACCTTTTGCAGGACACAAGATACATACAACATGAGTATGGGAAATTTGGGACATAGTCCTCCTTTTAGATTTTTGGGTGTTAACAAATACTGTTTGAAGGTGAAGGAAATTATGGGGTCAAAATAAGAACTAAGAGTCAAGCTTCCAGCATGGTATAATAAAGTCAAGGACCTGTAGTACCTATGTGTACATATGGAAAAGCAAAAAAAAATTAAAAAATTAAAATTATTAATATACTTAGGAATATAAAAATGTGAATAATGAAGCAAATATTAAAGTTTGCCTATCAACAGTCAAGGAAAACTTTGGTTTATGATTTTAATGAGTGAAATTTCATATCTGTTACGAGTAACATTTAGTAGTGGGACCTAGCCTCATTAAAATAAATTATTTGTGAAGCTGCTGTTGATATTTTATTGTACAACTAAATTGAACCACTTTTGTAATAATGGGAGGTAAAACGTTTGTAACTATTTTCTGTATTTATATTGGAATAAATAACGTTTTATCTGTTATATTACCTGTATGGTTCATCAGGGCGGATTATTTTTACAAACAATACGTATAAGTAGGTATTTGTATCGAATTTAATTAAATAAATGAAAGAAGAGACCAACCCAAACCTACTTAATAATCACAAATTTCACCAACGACTGTATAAGTCCCATACATTTTCAAAGGGCCTTAATTGAACTCTGTATATAAGATTATATGGCCCAGTGCTTAATGGTGAGTCTTCCGAACCTGGACTAGATAGCAAGATGTAGGTACCACGACGAAAGGAAGAATAAGTTCTCTTTAAATGCTGGGATCTTACTTACCTTTGCTCTCTATCCATAACATAATATGTTTTCAGACTATGAGGTCAATGCTAATGTCGAACAAGATAAATGTTTCTTTTCATTATTATTGCTTCAAAAATATAAATAAAAGATTTGATAGCTGTCCACAATATGACGTAGGATATTCTCAATTCAGCCTATACTAATTCATAAGAGGTCGAACTGGAAACGGGAACACTGATTTCCGAACTATGGAGATTTATATGAAAGTTTTTTTCTTTTTCCCCCACGAAAGTAAGCTCATCTCTATTCGGAATACAACATTTAGGTCGAACGTTCCGCTATCCGCATCTAATTCGTTTATAAACTCAACCACTCAGTGACTTATGGCTTTGGTGCGAATTCCAACTTTATTCTTCAGCCAATAGGGCTGAGTGGTAACATTGAAGTAGCCGTGTCAAGGTGTCGACAAGGTCAACTTGTTTACTTCAACCTCTACTGAAACACTTTAATTCTGACTTTTAAAACTATGGAATGCGACCCAGCTGTACCACTGGCAATAGTATTAAAATACATTTACACAGATTATATCAGCTGCGGCGAATGTGATACCTACTTTGTAGCCATTTGTGCTGTTACTTTTAATATAAGCTTACATTATTCAACGCATGTGGAAAAACAATGGCCTAACCATTGTTTTTAACTGAATGTATCAAAAGTTTGCAATTATGTATTTTAAAACGCCAAAGTCTCTCAAGCCAAAAAAGAAAATTATTCTTCTGTAATGCTACAAGAAGCTTAATAGCGCCCTAACTCTGATTTTTTATATTCTTGCATCATCAGCTCATTAAACGTCCCCGAGGGGCACGAGCCTACCCGTATAGGGTGATATATATACATTCTTATTAGTAAGTAATAAAATTTTATCTAATAATGATTAGTATATGAATTTGACCACAAGTTACTCACTTCTTTAAAAAAACTTCGTTCCATACCTTTTTATTATTCTTTTAGTTTTCTGTTTACCTTGTTATATATATGCTTAGCATATGTTACATTTTTAAGATTATACGTAAGTAGTTGTACAAAAAAGTTCAGAAATAAACAATCATCCCAATACCTACTTGATGTTTTGGGGCATTTCTATGAAAAAACTTACGGAAAAAGTTGTTTTGTCAACCATGGTCGGTTAAATTGTTAATGGTTGTCTTTTTTCTTAGAGGTAGTTATC
>PQWD01003250.1:18477-72217 GCA_019425675.1 Leucinodes orbonalis
CTAAGCAGGACTGGTTGCCATGGAAACTGACCGCACCTAATGCTTTACGTACATTAACATGTAATTTGAATAGCGTAGATGAAAGTGTGGATTACTGTGAGAGCCGCGTTGATTTTTGTAGAAATGTTTCATCTTCTATATTCACTTATAAATTTATTTTGAAGAACATCATAATAATTTATGACTTCGCAGTTTGCATTTGACTGTATACGATTTTGTAAAATTTTATTTGTTAAAGTGGCGAGTAGCTGATGAATGTCGACTGTTTAGGGATTTAGCCGCATTGAAGTCATTAGAGACACTCTTCGTTTAGCAGGGCACGTTAGGCTAGTTGCAATGATATTATAATGGTCGATCCTAAAAGATACAAAGTAATTTCACTCTTTCGGAGTACCTAGTGTCTATGGACGGTGATATCACTTATCACCATGTGAATCGTATATGCGTCTGCTCTTTGTACATCTTGCAAAATAGCGAGACCAGCATTGGTACTTGAAATAAACAAATAATTAATAAATAATAACAAAACAGATTATGAGAAAAAACGGACTCATTAGGCAATTTAAATAGTAATAGCACAAACATTGGCAATGATATTTAAATATTGAGCCACTTATCCTACATTATCATGATCTAGCAATCCCTAAGTACGCAAACAAGACTTTGTAAAAGCAATAACGTCGGCGACGAAGGGTTATTTCGAGTATTTTAGTGCGAAATGAACAAAATCTTACCGCCAGAAGTTCAGTAACGACTTCGAATGCCTGACCTTACCATTAGGGTACGCAATACGAACTACACAAATTTATTTGAACAAGGTACGCATACTTGGGATTAGTCCGTGCGGTCGGGGTACATCGGTCATTGGACGGACAACCCAATTCTCGTTAACGCTGACGGCTTGTCAATTAAACGTCAAGACGCGGCCTGTTTAGAAGCGGTAATTAGGAGGATCAGTGTATATTTACACTGTTACTGTTTTACGTTACTGTAAAAGCTGGAACTACGGTAAATGTTAAGATTTAAGTACAAAACAAGGTTTACCAAATAAAGGTTTACCGAAATAAGTTAGTAAGTGTAAGCATTTCTGAAAATATGACGTTCTTGGGGTCAGTTATAGCCAAACCTAACTAATATGGATGTTTTTATTTTAACATTTACCACGTCTTTTAATGTGAATCCTGAGATTTACCAAGTGAATCGTGGTAGCAGCTCGATTCACAAACCATTTAGTAATTTAGCATTGAAATGTGGTAAATCTTAGGTTGCACTGAAGAATTATAGTGCGAGCTTTAACAGTAACATATTATAAACCATATTCTATGTATCTATCGATAGTGAATGGAAATTTCCTGGTAACCCAATCGGTCTTTGTATGTCCCAATATGTGTACTCGCTCGTAAATCAATTTAACTTTCTCTGAAAATAAAATCGTACTCGTAATATGATAAGTAAATTTATTTAGTCGTAAGCGGCTTAGAGTTTCAAGAATAAGAAGAGATTGATTGACTTCCTCTAATTAAATCTTACTTTTTATATAGTACTACTACTATCTTTAACTTACCGGCTAACGCGGAGATTATAGCAAAGCACTATTATGGGACTTATGTTCACGGAGGCACGTATCCATCCAGGTATCCATAAGTACCAAACAAAAAGAAAAAAACATATATTTGCAATAAAAATATTAGTTGAATTTTTATAGTATTAAGCCAGCACGTCCTCGTGTTTGGTAAGCATAGCGTAGGTCACGCGCCGGCCGATGAACTGACTTGCGAAAGGACGCTGGTAGAGGCTAGAAAAAAAATCGAAGTGTCGGTATAAATGGCGCAGAATAGGGAATACTTCTATTCAATGCGAGTAGACTCGATAGTTAAGTACAGTACTATTGTGCAGTATCAGATCAGCCATATTCTGTCGTCAATTATAATTTGATCCATACCTCATGGTCAGGTAAACCTGTCACACTTAGTAGAATGAGACTAGTGTTAAACGCTCAGGGGACTACAGTACTCCAACGGAAAACCCAATTCTCGTTAACGCCGATGGCTTGTCAATTAAAAGTCAGGACGCGACCAATATTGTATGTTGGAAATAACGAAGGCTATTTAATTTGTTAAATGGGTTTTTGGTGTTCAAAATGCATTTTTAATGCATCTGGATTATAAACTGGGTAAAAAAAATGTAAGTGAGTCATTTATAACAATGACAAATCAGATTAATAATTAATTTGTACCTTTTAAAAAAGATGAAAACTTTATTTTGTGATCCTACATTTGCACTAAAGGAAACGCTACTTACATAATTTAAGTAATGTTCTTAAATTCGTGCTGGTATTGTATTTTATTCTTTGGAATCCCATCCAACAAATAGTTTATGAAGGTTTTACTTCACCATGCCGATCAGTAGCCAAAATTTTGGATGATACGTCGTACCGCCTCTCTTTCTTTTGAATAAAAAGATGATTAAAAATATTTACTTATAGACAAACACAATTTCATTTTCCGCTGCCCTGCTTATTTATTGAAATGTTTTGTAGACTGCAAGATAATATGGTAACCTAAATATGTAGTCACGCACACCCAGGTGGTCATGATTAGCCGGAGCGTTCGCTGGACATCGGTCATTCGGTGGACAACCCAATACTCGTTAACGCCGACAGCTTGTCAATTACATGTCAGGACGCGGCCTGTTTAAGGGCGGAAATGAGCTGGCGGTTCGATGCACGTGTTGCATTTTCTTGGGAGGAAACTTGGCAAAACCTTGTTTTACATTTACACGAAAACATCCAACTATTACATTAGTTGTAGTTGTGAAATATATAGCTAAAGTAGGAATGACACTATTTTGTCCAAAATTCTCATATGTGTCCAATGCATGAGGAATAATTTCATTTCTAAAGGAAATATCGGAATATTTAATTCGTTACTGCACTTTAGTAAAAATTTAATACTTAGTTACTATTAGCTTTTGGCCATGATTATTTAAGTTTTTCTTAAGTATGTTAATGATGCTAAAATAGTTCAATCAAATTTCTGCATTAACTATTTTTGGCATCACTCACATACGTGAGAAAAGTTGTGTTGCGAAAACAAAATTCTTGGATGCCGCATGCTATACACATTAATACACATATTATACACATTAAAAAATCGTCATATTAACTTCAATCATCATCATAATCATTACTGTTTAAAACGTCTACTGCTGAACGAAGACAGTAGACATCCATCTACTACCCGCCACCATAACCGGGTCATCCGTCCATCTGGTTGGGGTCGGCCTATGCTTCGTTTACCGTTTCGCGGTCACCACTCCTAACCTAACCTAACCTTTTCGCCACATCGGCCATATTCATACGTAACGAATGATAAAGATGATAAACCTAAATGAATGATGATATCTACTTCTACCTTTTAGTTGTATATATAATTGGGGCATTTGGTAAAATAATACTATGCAGCCTTGGCGAACTGTCTACACGCGCCGGGTTTATTGTAATGCATTGCTATCTATATCCTTTAACTGGACTTTGTTTGTAGGCGGTCTAAATTCAGCAGTGAGATCCGCATCCTGTCATTTAAATTAATATTATGGTATCTCGACTATTGCATATTTTTGATACTAGGTGGTAGACTCAATACGTTGATTCGTCTAGGAAGGTGCCACCGCAGTGCCAAATATCGTCACACAAAATGGTGTTTTACAAACATCTGTTCATCTATTTGACCACCTATGTCTAACAAATAAATGATTTCATTACACTTATGTGCTATCGACAGATGAGGGAGCTGACTGTCTCGTTTACTTATAATATAAAAAACAAATCTGTACCGAATAATGAATTGATTTTAAAATTAATACCTAATCTAACCCAAACCTGAAACTTACAAACGTAAATAAAATCTTTTTAAACCATCTTCATGGCGACTAAGTATATACCACTGAGGGATATAGGATTCTCTCCGGTTTCAACATCTTGCAAGCACCTGTTAGACCAGAATATATACATAGCATAGTTAGGACACATTGCACAAAGATATTTGAAGAACGTCGGTGGCTCAATGGTGTGGACTGTCGCCCTCCTACCGGGAGGGCAGAGGTTCAAATCCCGCCAAGTACCAATGTGTTTTCGAATTTTCAAAAAATACAAGTACGTTATCCGACGCTCTTACGGTGAAGGAAAACATCGTGAGAAACCTTCATGCACGCCTGCGAAGAGATTCGAAGGTTGTGTGTGAAGTCGTCCAACCCGCACTGTGCCCGCGTGGACGACTAAGGCCTAATCACTCTATACGGGTAGGCTCCTGCCCCTCGGTGGGGACGATTAATGAGCTGATGATGATGATTTGTCCTATAGCACTGTCAATCATTGAACAAAAGATATGTCTTAGCCTGCAGAACCCACTAATAGTTAATGGGTCCGAAATCAATGCAGAAGACTCAACTGTTGTTTTGCATATATCTTTGCAGTTAATAGTTTCTTTTTTCAATATATTAAGAAATATTTGTGACTTGCAGGAAATTATTGAAAAATAATAGAGAAATAAAGAGGGCACTAAGTGAAATTGCATGGACCGATGACAATGCGGTTTCGGCGGGTAGATAAATAACGCAATTAGTAAAGTGATTGATAGTGCTGGTCGAAAAACAATAGTGAGCAAGACTTGTATTTATGAAATGATATCAATCCACATGATTGATGGAGTTGCATTCTGTTTCGTTGTTGATGTTGTAACGATACTATTTGACTGTGGAATATAACCAAAATTTTTAAATATTTCCTTATTTATTATGTACGTATTTCATTATTTAGCCTGTATGTAACATGTCACCAGTTGCCATTATTTTGCTTTAGTATTCAGTCGTTTAATATTTACTCGTGATGTAAATTTATATAGAATTGTATATATATCTATACATAATACTATGAGAGGTGTGTAGACTGACCTACCGTTGATTTTACTATTAAATAAAATTTAATGTTATAAGTTCCATCTGAAATTGTCATTAGTGTACTGGATTATTATAACACAATTATTATCATGATGTTAAAACAAAGGATTATTTACTAAATTATATCATGTTACATAATTAATTTATCAAAGCATATTCAACAAAATCTGTAATAACCATACAATGATTTTGTTTCCCTCTAAAGAATGGGTTTTGAAAACTGCATTTATATTTCTTGTCATCGCTTTGTCATCAATCTATAATGTAACATTTCCACCTCTTAAAATGGAATAACGGAACATTTGGCCCTCTACAAGCGAGATCGTCTGTAAACGAGACAACTTTAATTTTAAACCTGCTTAACTAGGTAACAAGATTATTAGAAACCCTCAATAATTGTTATATATTTCTTGGTCCCTTGAGATTCCATATGATCTGGTTTCCCTGTAATTATACTTGCAATACTTGCATTATAGAATTCACCTAATTAATTCATGATATACACGTATATGCAGTTACCAATATCGTAACAAACAAAAGTGTGACAGCCCATTACCATTAATGAACATTTTAACACAGTACCGTGCGAAATGATTCATCAATTCATTGGTGTCCATTTGACGCATGGGACGTGATAAATTCGTAATCAATATGATTTGTAAATGTATTTCATTCCAGACAACATTGTGTTTCTTTCTTCAAATGTATTGTATTTCCATGATGTACTTATTTTCCTCGTAGTATCGGAACGTTTACAATTTTTTAATACAACAAACTCTTAAGTATGTTTTTAATTTATTATTTTGATTATTAAACATAACATAATAAATATCGAAATCCAAGATGCAGAGCTTCTAGACTTTACCTGCATGTATATAATATGACTGCCACATGTACCTACGTTAAGAAAATTATGCTCATGTGGACAACAACCTTGTCCGAAACCGTCGTTTAGTCCTGCGACAAATAGGTAGTTGTTTGAGCAAGCTGGACACATATGTAAGATCCCACACAAAGAAAGTCCCACGTCTAAATAACGAGTACCTAATTACTAATTCCTTAAAAACTTTTAATCCATTTGTATAGACATGTCATTGTTCTTTATTGTCCTTTATTAGGAATAGGAAACATTTATCGTAGTTACGGAGAAAGCGACAACAGTCACATAAAACACCAGTAATAAAAAAAACAATACCGCAGTACACATGTAATTTTTTTTTCCAACTAATCTAATGTAATTTGACTGTTTTACATGCTTCGGTCCCAAACCCTTACACACTTATTATTATATTGAGAGAATAAAGCTAGGTTGATACTCCATCATGGCTTTTCATCTAAAGAAAATCTTAAATCAGTCATTACATCGACAACTTTTATCTCAGTTGTAGGGTGCGAGCCACGAGTCCGAGGGCACGCAGTTAATACTGAACGGTATCAATTAAAACTGTCGCATCTGATTTATTTTATTGGTTCGGCAATTGATTACATTACGCCAAATTGGCCGCAATGAATTGATGGAGTCTCACAAAGCGCCGCATTGCGTTCAAAAATACGCTTAAACTTAAATTGTATGTGCATTATGGCGGTTGGGTATTATCTAAATATATACTTATTTAACAACTTTATTGAGGATAAATTTGCTTGACTTTTTTCTTGAATGAAGTTGGTTATAGGTTGCCTTCGCGACATCACCGGGTAAAGGAACAATCAGGCAAGTTCTATTTTGTTTCTAAATATTCTTTAGGCAAAGTGACAAACAAAAGGTGCAATGCTGTGATGACGGATATAAGTACAGTACCAACCCTATACTCTGCGCCATGAGTTCCATGAGAGAAGGCTTAGGAATAAATCATTAAAGAGAGTACGGGCAGCAATCCTATACCCCTTAGCTTTAATAAGGTACATACTTCCGGCACCAACCAATGAACCAAACAATACACAAAACAGTGGTTCTTAATTCAGAATCACATAGCTCAACTATATGCAAGGTTTCTACATTGAAACTATTTAGCAATCAAGCAAACAGATCACCCGTTAGTAAGGGATTTGTCGCCGATCATTCATCAGTGACCCTGTGAAGATCATAGTTAAGTTACTAACATAATAATGTTAAATCACAGTATCTAATATTTTCACTGCCTTTATAACCTATAAGCAAAAAAACACATTTATTTATTTATCCAGCCCATCACTGCTTATATATTAGTTGAGCCTGAAACACAACTACAGAAATAGTCAAATAGTCTTTACTACAATTATCATAACATAACATATTCTCAACATTAACATATTCTCTTTTTCCAATCAATGTATGTTAATATACCTTACAGTATTTATCATTGTTATACTATATAGTTCAATACTCAAAGTTACAAATAGCACGAAATAAATCTACAGCGTTCACTCTTCAGGGTTCAATGAATCATCAAAAGCCAATAACAATAAAAAGCGAAGCTTTGGAGAAGAATCATCCGCACTAAATTAATCACCCCTTGTACAATGAATTTAGATTTGAACCAACAAGTCGATACTAATAAATAATGCACAATTAATTGTCCATCCTACAAATTGAAACGGGAACACGGATGAATAAGTGAAATGTCATTTGAACAAAATAATAAATGTGTATCTGTAACAAAATTAATAGACTGACTAGTGTTTGTTTTGAGTAGACAAATTCACTGTATTGTGGGGTACCAGTGTTCGCGTTTTGGATATCTGACTGAAGAGCTAAATTCATCACAATACGATGTTGTCGAACTTTTCCGGATCGACGACTTGTGAAAGGTCGACATGAGAAAAGTAGATGGCTGGGATATTTAAGGCAGAATTGGGGAGACCCATGTCCAGCAATGGTCTGTGATAGGTTGAAGAGAGAGCCCTTTTCTGTTATGAACAAAATTCTGGGAACTTTCCCATTGAAAATACATATATACAAAATGGTCAACGGTGGGTTGATGAAAGTATTGATATGTCCTCTGATGTTAAAATGTTTCCGGATATTAGTATGTATGTAAGGTGAACTGTACGCTCGTATGCACCGAATAAATAAAAAAATATTGATTATTTCAATCTGAAAGTCTATTACTAAATTACATTGGGGTGGCATCACTCTCGTCTCGGCATCTAAATCATCTATCGTCTATCCTGGTCTGGTTACACTAACAGTTTTTTATCAGGTATATTCTCAGATATCGGGAAATGAAAATCGGAATCTCCAGTGTTTATGACGTATTTTTTTCCGGACTAACTACACTAACAGAAGAACATGAAATATAATTTTCTTAAATTTGGGTACCTGGTAAAAAACTTGATTTCTTAGCTAAAACTTTCGAAAACTTCCACGTAAAATGTGACCCCATACTTACCAGTGCGGTACACATTGTGTAAACGAATGTCAAAATAGTGCGACTCAATTTAATATGACCGCAAAATATCCCAAACCAATGATATGACAATACACCTGAATTCGATTTATAATTAGTTTGACAAGCGCCAGATGTAGATAAAAAACTGGTTTATTCATAATTTAAATATGCCCCTAGACTAGAACTCTTGATAAATGTCATTGTTTAGGGGTTCGGACTGTTACTTATCACGCCAGTCCAGTGCGGTTAGGTTAAATGTCAAAAGTTGTAGGTTGGGTCCCTCTATATCCGTATTAACTTATGAAAACTATTTAAGCTGTTCTTTGAGTCTCTGTGGCGTCGATGCTGTTCCCTATTTGTTATTTATTTTCTAGATAGTAATTCCGTGTTATTATAAGTTTTTGTTTTTTTTCTATGAGCCACTTGTTGCATAAATGAATAAAATTAATAAATAAAAGTACTAAGATCTCTTATTTTGTACATGGCATCAAATATTTTTTAATGCAAATATTGACAAAAAATCGTGACAGATATCATGATTATATTATGTATTCTGTCATATTGTGTAGAGAAAAATATTATATAATTTCTCGTAATCGCACATACTTTAATAAAAATAAAGTTAACTAAATAAATTTGCAGGTTTTAAAAACCTGTCCTACTTTACAGTTTTCATTAACATAATAAGCGCAATACACTTTTTTCTTTTCGTAATAAATATAAGTCAAGTAGTGCAACTGATATAAATTGTAATGTATGAGTCACTGAGTATAAACTGCATTTATTTACGTAACGAATCAATTAGTGGAAACACCGTAGCTCTCCCACGTTAGCCGATTTGCCGGCGAAAACTCTATGAGAACTTCATAACAGTGTTGACTTTAAGCTGTAGTTAGGGTCATCACACTTATGCAATTGGGTCATATTGACGTTTTTTTTACTACTAGTAAAAACACATATTCGAAAAGTGATAGACCTTCGTATTTTAATAAACGCTACAAGTTCTGATTAGGTATATCTTTATATCAGGTAAGAATAATACTCACTCATGAAACCTGGGTTGTGGTAGCTTTAGTATGTAACCGATATGAAAGATGCATAAAATTCCACCTCAAATTCGTCAAAATAATGCGAAGTTAATATCTGGGAATGTATTTGATCAAAAAATATACGATTACATGTATAATGTTCCCCATCAGGCAGCCCTGTGTCGGAAACGGATCGCGTAATGGCCTTTGTAGTGTAAAAAGCGGCTGATCCGCTTTGTGTAGACATTGCTTTAGTCGGTTGACAACATAATTATCAACTGTACAATAGTGGAACGGTCATCGAACCGACCGAATAGAACAGCGTGATCATTGCCGGTGGTTGAATCGATTCTTTGGCGATTCGTGACCCGTTTAGTTGATTAAGGTACAATGAGTCGGATACATGGTTAAATTTAGCAAATTAGTCATAGTATAGGTTCAAAGCAATTCATTCAATAGTTCTTTTCTTATTTTCTTGTAAGCAGAAATGCAGACACTTATATTCAACATTATTTGCAATATTATTTTTTCTCTTTCAAATTTAATAATAAACCTGCCCCATATAAATATAGAAAAAAAAGGAAAAAGCAATTAAATTTTAAACGTCCCATTGCAGGAACAGGCCTTTCATATATCATCACGAAATGGAAAATGGTGTTAAAACACTACTATTCTTAGTTAGTAGCCAGGATGACCAACTTAACGTCTCTTTCGAAGCTCTATCCGATGACAGATCGAAATGAAATTGCGTTTATGGCTTAACTTGCGCGATCGTCAACCAATTGTGCTAGCCGCAATGCAATCGAGTGTTATGGGACCTGCTGTATATGCCTGATTGCTATTATTATTACTAACTGCAGTAAAAATTAGCATTTCATACAAGGAACTAACAAATTTTTGCAATAAGATGAAGATAATATACACCGCATGTAATCTGGACTTAAATGTATTTTAATGAATTCTCAAAGTAAATAACTTACAAAATTAATTCAATGCTCTGCCTTCCAAATTTAATACATCTAACTTGTTTGGAACTGAGCACACACTGCACTTAGCATTGCAGAAAATTGTGACAAAACGAATCCAACTGCATTCGCTAGATGGCGTTGTATATGCCGAGTGCACATGGAATAGGGAGCTGCTGTTTTTGTTCAGATTTCGGCAGAGGTCGTTTCACATTTAATGTAAAAGTTTAAGGGAGTTAGTAATAAAAGGTCTTATCTATAAATAGATATAGTCATTAAAATGTTTATTTTATAGATTTTAATAGTTTATTTAGATAATTTTAAAGCAATTTTCGGTCTATTTCCAGTTTCTCCTGAAAGTTTACCCCGAAATTTTATTTTATTTATTGTTCCAATTACTTTACTTTTGACAGTTATCGTTCTTATTTGTACTAACAGAGTTTTAACATTATGGGTTAATTTCTGAAACTGTTACTAACATTATGGGTTAATTTCTGAAAAAGATACATTTTATTCCATTTATTTATATTACAGCCATGATTTAAAAAGTATGGTAAATACATTTTATTATCTAAATTCATTTTTATTAATGTAGCCAATCTATAACTATGATACCCAAAAGTCAAACATTTAATTTATTTGATCAGTCCATATTGTTTAATTTAACTACCAGTTTTTTATTAATTCATGACCTTTGAAGTTCGCACGTTCAACTAATTATTGACATTGTGTCCAGTTACTTTGTAGCAAATTACTTACCATTTAGTTCAAACTAAACTCTTATATGTTTCAAAATATCATTGCTATAATAATAGGGTTAATCAGTTATAAATCATCCAAAAATAATTACACATCTGACGAAGTTATATATTATCAAGCTTTCACAAACAACTCTAGAGGTAGAACAAATTCCAGTATTCGATTTCAAAATATATACACTAATACATATTTTTGTACGATAGAAAAGGGATTCTTAAATTTCCACTTGTTCCAACTATCTGTTTGTTCCCATTAGCAGAGTATACTTTTAAATATTTACTTTGGCCCAATAATACCCAGAAGTAACTTTTGATTTCTTATTGAAAATTAGCCGTTACAATGCGAAGTAAAAAGGTACGCGGCGACCCATTAAAGCGTTAACGACCTCGATCAGATGAATAAATGATTGAATTTTCAATTAAGATTAGATGGGAAGCGAAGGAGAACTTTGTTGATTGCCCGTTGTAAGAGTGACGGTTAAAAATCTTGTAGGTATAAAAAGCCTTTAAGGGTCAAAATAATGAAACTTATGGAAATTTGGGATAGGTACTTATATTGAAAATGAAAAAGCTTGCAATTTCCAAAAAATAGTTTAATTAAACAATTCGATACTTACATATTGAATTGTTTAATTAAACTATTTTTTTCTAATTTGAACAAGATTAAATTTTATAATAAGTAGTTCATTGATCGTAATTAAAACTAAAATGGCAAATCTATGAAATCACAGCCAACTAGCAAATTAATATATTGTGAAATACTAGTGTAAACACAAGAATTTATGTATTGTGGAAAATACAATTTTTTACAGCATTTAAATCTTGAGAACGTGTGCGTCACAAACAACTGGTAGGCTGAATTTATTATTAAGAGATAGGAAAATTCAGCTTTAATTAATTTAATTACAAGGACGCGTTTTCATATGAAGAATTGCTCTTTTATAAGAAAGAACATTTTCCTTGGGTAACTTTTCTGTGGAAATTTCGTTGAATTGTTTTTTTGTTATTCTATATTTTCAACCATATGAGAACCGAATCTGTAGAATATCAATTATATTTACTCTTAGACCGAAACCTTAATGACTTTCTTCCACACTTTCTTAAGTCTTGATTGCATTATTTTATCTGTGTCGATTTGAAGAATATTAAGCCCAATAAGAGAACTACTTAGGCATTTGCTAGAAGACATTCCCTACCATAAACAATAAATATTGTTGTATAAACCAGACACCTAAATAAACATGAAAAGTAGCTTCAATCAAGTATCAAAATTGAATCCCGTTCTTCGGTTCGTGACCACAGAGCATTTACCACGGTAATGGACACCGCCATGTATTCAAGCGGGCTTTAATTGGTCTGACATAAAACTCTATTTAGATAATATCAAATGGCCGCGTGTTTATATTTCAGTCACACCTGTCACCGTGATGTGTGGTCTTTGTGGAATACATGTCGTAAAAACGCAATACGAGATTGAAATTAACTTTTTAATTTAATACTTTGATTACCTTGCGGTATGCAGTAGGCTTATTATATACATAATACAGGTAGGTAAGGTACCTATATTAACATAGGTATCTACTGAAAACGATAATGTTTTATTGAATTGTTTAAGTGATACCTGTCCTTAAATGTACAGTAGGTCTGTTTGTTTCTTTATTGCAAATGACACGAGAAGCGTGTCATCGATATGCATTGGCGAATATATGTACACAGTTATCATATAACCTAAACAAAGCCGTAAACTTAATAGGCGTGTCTAGTTCTTAACTATATTTTTACAAATTAACAGTCTATTAATAAATTCCCTGTAACTTCTTATCGTACATATTGTATTATATTAATGAATTGAAAAAAATCTTATTTATTAAGACTTACTTCAAAAGACAAAGAAATTATACATATGTATAATTGGCAGTGGGTAAGTATCATGTGATTTTAAACAGATTAAAGTGTATGAACATAATATATATATTTATTAATCTTTGTCGAAAAGCATTACTCATAAATATACCTTAGTTATATAGTAAATATATCGTTTCAATAACACAATCCTTTGATTTTCGAACCGAATGAATGATTCGTTAGACAGTTGCTTTTCAGGAAACAACCATAAATGCTCGAAATCATTTCGTGCCTATGATAGTATTTTAATAATACTTTTAATGCCAAATAATTACCTTTTTTTTCGAGGATGGTCTTTTCTATAGCTTCTTATATTTCATATCAAAATACCGATACCTTAAAATACATTTGGAAGCCGCATAACTTGAAATTCACAACGCAAATTCTAATTTCCTACAAGCGCTGCAAACCCTATTAATTATTCCATGATTAGATTCTCACTAGACAATGGGAATGCAAAGGAAATGATTGACGTGTCATGATCATCTATCAACGGTGGAGCTCGATAGGAAATGATAGAGGGTGGAGGTCGCTATCAGTCACAATGTCATGCGTACAGAAATTTTGGAATAATTTTTAATATTCTTAAAATCATAAATAGTGTTGTAAATAGAAGTAAATTGTTAAATACTGATTACGTATAAACAGTGATGTCATAATATTGTAATTGCCTATACGGTATAGGCAATTACAAATATTATGATTCTACAAAATGATAAACAAATAAAAAAACAGGATAATTTAACAAAATAATAATCCGAATAATTTAAGAGGGTTTTTTTAAACTAATTAACGCCTTTCCTTGAATAAAACTTTCCAGACTGAATTAATTGGGAACAAGCTAAGTAATGACGACAACAAAAATAGTTTTTACGGTAATCCATATTTTGTGTTTAGTGACCACAGGTTGTAGCAAATACTCCCCAACAGGTATTTTGGTTCTTTTCACGTCAAAAGTATTTAATTTTTTTATATAAAACTTTTGAGTTATCAAAAGTTTTTTATGTCTCTTATCAATTATTTTCTTACTGCTACCGAATCGAGATGCCTTAAAACATGCAATAGCGATATTTCAGAACGGTTATTACGTCACAAATCGTTATATTGGAACCATATAAATCTACCAGTCGATAGGTACTTCGGCGGCATCATTTCATAAATAAATAAGCTTTGCTTCGAGCACGTGAGCAGTAACAAAAGCTCGTAGAAATAACGTTATGAATATCAGATGAAGTAGGGCCCTCGTCTCTCAACCGATTCATTATCACTTGTTATTGGAAACTCAATAAGTCTTGAATAAATTCGCTTTTCTTGGCCACCACTGATATATTTGTGCATCGGTATTTTTCAGTGTACCTGTACGGCAGATTTATAAACTTTATTAAGTATATTCTGTGTCTAACATCCTTAACTGGAGTGAAATTTGCGAGAGTTCTAAATTTTAAAGTCATTTAGTGTCAAATTTAAGTGGATGCTAAGAATAATCTATTTTTAAACGAGGTAAAATGTTCACTACTTTAAAAATTATTTGTACGTGTTCGTCTAAGTCGTACTACAAGACAGTAATATTATTTAAAATATCCCAAAATTTTTAGGTATTATATTTTAACCTACATATTTACTAACTTTTAAATATTCCTGTCCTACCTATTTACCATGAAAAATTCGCTTTTTGTTGAATTTTGTTCTTTTTAATATAGTCCGTGTACATATCAAATAGACCTTAAAATAAATTTAGAAATCTAATCGCCACATGCAAAACACGTTCATGAAAACATTTTCACAAATGCGAAACAATAAGTGCTATCGCTGCTTTCAAGTGAAGCCAAGAACTCAAACTTTGTGTGAATTTATTTCATTCTTATAGTACTATTATGCCGTTCTCAGCTACACAACATAAATAATAATGCGGACCGTTATAGGGTCATTACAGTGGAACGGGCCGAGTGACGGAGCGTGCTCTCTCTCACGTATAACACGCTTTATCGTGCTTGTTTTGACTGAACCACCCAAGGAAAAGTACGCTTGTGTGCCCAGCGCTTATACTGAATGACCTTCGCAAGGTAAGCGCAGCCGTTAGAAAGGTTATGAGTGAAAAAATTACAGAGCAATTGCCTCCTCGTACTGGCTATTAGTCAAATTGAGTATCTGACAGTGAACGTTATAATATAGACGTCAAACTAGTCTAGGAGAAGGATGTCTAGTTATTAACGAGTGTGTAATAAATTAAGATACTTAAAGCTGTAGGGGACGAATTAACGAGCCACATGCTCACTTGACGGTAAACGACACCGTTAGCAATATTAAATTGCAATACCATGGGTCAGATACTGATTTTTCAGATTTAAATATGAAAATCTATCAAGTTTAGTGTCTTGCCATTCCAACCATGGCCATCTAGGTATATGGTTTCTGGATAGGAAACCACGTGTAGGTAAGCGTAAAATAGGCAACCTCCAGACAAGGAGGTCTGGTGGAGGCTAGATGAATAAAGCAGAGGCCTGATATGCCCGGAAAACTAAGGACAACAAGGAATTGCCAACAGTGAAGTGAGAATTGTTATACGATGTAGGTAATCATCTTGTAAACATACAAAGCCGTTTCTGATATTAAATATAAATAAAATTGGATTGTCTGTTTGTTGTGTCGAAATATCCATTTTTTCTCCATGCATTTGAGTATGCATGCGGTACATACACAAAATCATTTTTTTTAAATTGTCTGTCTGTCTGTTTGTTCCAGCTAATCTCTGAAACGGCTGGCCAGATTTGGTTGGGGCTTTTTTGGCATGTAGCTGATGTAATAAGGAAATAATAGGCTACTTTATTTTAGAAAATACATTTTACTTTAGTAAAAACATAAAGCAATGTTACGCTGCTTTTAGTTTATGTTTTACTGCGGGAGAATATCTTATAACGCGGGTAATACCGCGATGAACAACTAGTTTGAAATAAATGTTTACCTCCATAACAGGTTCAGGATATCGAAAAGTTATTTTTTTATATATGTTTGTTATTCTGGTGTAAAAACTGCATTGATTCGATTTTCTCGTATATGGATTTCTTAAAAGAGTTTATGTTCCTCACAAATATTTATTAACATAAGGTATCATCAAACAACATTATCATTTTCATTAGAGAGAAACCTTTGAAATCATCTCATTCATGCGTAGTGCCCCGCGATGAGACGTGACATAAGCTGGCCGTTATACATAACCGTAGGTAAATACATCCGTCAAGTCGCAAAACGGGTATCTGGTAACTTTGCATGCACCCATTGAAGCTGTGATGAAAGCCGGCCATTACCTGAAACAAAGAAGGAAAACCGCTCAAATCGTGCCACCATGTTTACATACAGCGAAGCTTCCTAGGACGCCGCCAAAGAAAACGCAGCCTAGTTTGCCCGAACGTGAGCCGTGAATGAAACCTTTCTGGACTTTAATACATTTATATGTTTTGAAAGGGTCAAAGGAGTTGATTATACGCGAGTGTGAAAATTGAACGCTACTAGTACGTCATCAAGTTTGAATTTGCCTTGGCATAATAATCATGAAATAAATCACGAAAAAACCTTGAATGTTAGCGGCAGTAAAATAATGTGCTTGTCCTATTTTAAAAGGGTATCCGAATAAAATGTTCTTTACAAATACTTTAAGAATTGATCTTATTGCATATTATATGCGTCACAGACCATAATAAATTCACGATAATATTAATCAAATCCAAATAATGCAATTAAATTTAGTATCACTACTCAACTACGGAAAGCGTTGAATACGGAAACCTATTACCTCAGATCGGTACATATGGAAAACATTGGCAAACATGTCCAGCAGCAGATATCTAAAGGCTAAAATGGTGATGATGATGATCACTACTCAATTATGATATTATGACCATAGCAACAAAAAGTTACTTCATTGTCAATTAAATTATTTACAATAATTAACACGTTTTTGATACTACGAAATTACCATTAGCTATCATACGAGTATAATGTTACCTGAAATTAGCAAAAACTCATATACAAATATACTTACAAACCAATAACACTTCAGCAGCGATTGCTATTATCCCGATACTGTAGAAAAGTAAAATCTTCCACATACCTGTGTTCCTTCACACCATTCATAGAATGAATTAGGCCCTTTAGTGCTATATATATCCTGTTAAATGCGCATGTGTTTTATGTTCTGTCTTAGGAATCTAATAATTTAAAAAAACATATGAACATACAAATACATCCTTCTTTAAACTAAAATTTGAGTACGTTTAACTGCTATCTCACCTAATAGAAAGTAACGATGCAGCCCAAGGTGTACCACGCAGCTCAATTATGCCTTAAAATCCCCTAAATTGTACGTATCTTGTAACATATGCAGAAGAGTCATTCCACTGCCACACAGTTCGGACAATGAAGGAGCAAAACTATTTTTGTACGATTGGATGGTATAACGAAAACAAAGGGCTGCCTACGGCAAGTGTCCGAAAGAGAAATGTTGCTGGAGGAATCAAATGCACTATTCTCCAACCAACAGACACGATACCAAACGGCGACCTTGTAGCCTCCCAGCGACAGACTCATGACCGATCAGCCTTCTTGCCCGTCAAGCTATAGTATCCAGGGCTACTAGCTGGTATGTGAGCAGACCGTCCACCAGTGTGAACAGTTATTCGATACAATAGCGGACCTGTCCTAAATATGGATTATTTGTGAAAGTATCGCGCGACTTGAAAATAATGCCAAGCTTACTTGACGTAATCTGACGAAAGAAGTTTTCAACGAAAGGTCTATGGAGTAGGCTAAGTAAGTAAGGCTAATCTCTCAAAAGATTTGGTACAGGTGCATTCGGAAAGTGGCAGCCAGGTTAGCCAAGCTACTCTAACCGGAGGTAACCGTGAACGTTTGTGTGAGTGTTATGCACTAATGTGTTTCGGGATGAGGGCACTGTAGCTAGTGAAATTACCGGGTATAAGAGACCTAACATCTGTTGCCTTGGTGACGGGCGCAGTGCGGCATTGATGGAGGATAATAACTGTCTATCGGTTGTGGGTCTCCTTTAATGCCGCTCTGTCATATCACTTACCATCATGTGAATGTCCAGACCGTCCTGTACACTTGTAACATAAAGAAAACCTAACCACCACCTGGTTAGGTTGGTTCGAAGAACTATTGCCTATCTTTGAGCACCGGTTTCAGTTTTGGATGCTCTTGCACTGAATAAGCGTAAATCAAAGAAGCTTGGCTCTGTTTATCTGTTCAGGTGATAGATCTTAAAAACTTTAGAATGAATTTTGGGCGGGTTTTAAAATAATTATGTTGATATAAGAGCAAAGGTTATATTTGTAGCATACATATATTTATAAGTAATATTGCATTACTGCCTGAACCTTAAGTGATAGATCAAAGTAATGTAAGTATTACAATATCGTTAATGTTTGAAGAACATGACGGTACTTATGTTTACCTTTAATTCCACAATAGCCATTCTTTAGTCGTAACTTTTCAATATAACTAATGAATTATTCCTAATAGCGATTTTAAAAATCTTTTGAAACGTACATAAAGACGTTAAGTAATAGGTATATTATGTAGCAACACTTCACCCGTGCGAAGCCGTGGTCAATAGAAAATCTCCAGCAAAGAAGCAGCCGACTATTATTCTTATTAGCGTTCGAAATACCATGCTGACTCTGTTCCATCAACATGTGAAATCAGAATTATTTTCAAAATCCTGTCTAGTCAATCTAGTCTAATCTAGGGCAAAAACTAGAGCTAGTATAATTTTAAATCAGTAAAAGTCTAAAATCGTAATATAACTCATTGACAATGAATAACTAATTTCTTACTGAATATCTTCTTAACCATTCCTAAGACGCTGCACGTTAGGTATAACATAAATCGGCTAACCCTAAATTACTGACAACGAAACGGGCAAACTATCTATTCAGGGATGGCATCTGTTGATGCAAGTCTAGCTAACAATTGAATATGGTTGTAAATCAGTTAGATAGCGAGCAAGCGGCTGACCCCTCATGTAAATGGCGAGTCGCCTCCCTACTGTCTCAGTACTTCGCCCCAAGTTTCAAGCGAGAGCGCGCGGAATAATTTCCAATTGAAATAGTATTGTGCAGTCGCACGTTTGCTGGTCTAGTTTGTTTTAAATAAAGCCTACATTTGTTCCCTGGAAATCCTTGAATTCTACGTAGATTCACCGTCTAGATTGGCGTCGGTATTTTAAGAAATCTACAATAGTTTTATTTGGATTTGTACTTTATTCAACGTTAATGTTTATTTACAGAAATCTGTATTTGAAAAGGTAATGTAGCTCTCATTAGAGGGAAGTAAGTTAGAGAAATCTAAAAGATCGTGATATAAATGTTTCCTTGCATTTTTTGCAAAGCAACAAGTTGAACAACTTCGGACTTGGATTCGTGTTCTGTCCTGTTTTGTTTTCTTTGATATGGTTATCTGCAATTTATAAGTGAAGCAGCTGAAAATAGAAACCAATTTAACCTTTTTTTTTTTCAATCAATCCCTACTGTGAAAATCAAATCTGTCTGTCCAGTACACAACTAGTTTATTAGCCAACTATTAACATTATTTTCTTATTATTGGCAATAATCTCGATTTCATATATTTTCTAAAGCAATGAAAAGATACATGGGGTAAAGGAATATTATAATACCTTAGCAATATCAGTAATAAAGTCTGTATGATTATCGTCGATATAATGACGTTCATTTCTCCTTAATATCGATCCTATTGATGTAAGACATTTTTATACGGCAATACTAAATCCAATCGTTCTGCTTGCCTCCCTTACTATTTCAAGCATCTCGGAGTGTAGTTATGGAGAAGTGTTGGATTTTAAGCTTTATACATTTAGTAATAAGGGCGGCTAGCAGACCGCTATTTGTACAGAGTCTATCGCACATCGCGTAAGGCGTTATTGAGACACATGTTCCGGACTTTCTCGGCGATTCTGATTTACTGCG
This sequence comes from Leucinodes orbonalis, assembly GCA_019425675.1. NCBI lineage: Eukaryota > Metazoa > Arthropoda > Insecta > Lepidoptera > Crambidae > Leucinodes > Leucinodes orbonalis. Next base: position 38,456 of record PQWD01003250.1, read on the forward strand.
TCTGTGGACCAATTGCGAGTTTGTAATGCTCATTGATTGCCTACGGATGAAAAACGATGGCCATATCATGATTTCTAACGGCAAAAATATGCCAAAAGTATTTTTTTACGATATTTTCATAACTTTTAGTTCGGGGCACGTAAAAAGCAATTCAAATACCATTATAACCAAAAAATGCATTACTAACCCTCCCGTAAGGAACATACCATAAAACCATCTTATTTATCTCCAAGACAGCTCTTCAACATACAGTTTAATTTCAAGCATTACTCAATTTAGTTTCACAATATTAATGAACTGCTCTTGTCAAATCTGTAACGCAAACATGAATATGTATCCACACCTGTTGTTAGCTCGCACAATGTTTACTATTTCGTTAGTTTATCGCAAATATCTTAGCGCGTCACGCGGCCCTATTACATCTGATGCTTAATTAATGTGACGTATGAAACAAGCCACAACTACAGTTGGTTGGGCACACGCCAGGATTCTCTTTTTGCTCCACACATCAGAAATGTGTTGTACTTACCGTCTATCTATGTATTATGCATTCTCTCTAGGAATGAGATTCTGAATGTGACGACGGCGACCACAAATCAGCAGCCACTTTGTTCTTTCATGGTCGCAACCGTCTTCGTCAAGCATATTGATCTAATTTTAAAGTGATTACTGTCTGTTTGTTAGTCTTTTGTTTTATACTATGCAGTGCGGTCGAGAATAGACGGGCAGCAGTATATGGTAAGGAAATACTTCATGGCTAATCTAAAACTAAACGGTCAGTTAATTGTGTAGGCGAATATACTTGTCCGCTGTACTTTTTTTGTTTATTGAGCATAATATTATCTTCGAACGTCTCAAGTTTTGTTTAAATAAATCTTGAATAGACCTTAATATCATATTTATTATTTCAACAATACGTAGGTATTAAAAAAAGCGTTCAAATACGTGTTTATTTATAGCCATAGTTAGTGTCATAGTCTCGTTTGTATTTTGTATGCCATAAGTTTCTTTAGTAAACCTATAATTTACAGAATCTAAAAGGTAAGCATAATATAATGTTAAAAGAAAAAAAACTTCAGCTAAAATTTTACAAAATAAACCTGTAATAGATTAGACACAATATAACCTTAGCAATTGTGTTAATGTAAAGAACGGATTTAAAATCCTGTTAGATATACAAATAACGCCCTCGATCACATCAATGGGTGCAAAGGTAATGTGCAGAAAACGGTGGATATTAAATTGAAGTCTGAAAAGGGCCGGCACAATAGCGTCAGGCGTGTCTGCATGGCACCCTATACGAATATATCCTACGTATACTTTGTAATGCAGACGCCTCAATATCCCCATTTATAAGGTGTTTTCCACATCCACGCGTCACCAATTCAAATTCAGATTTAGTACTTACAATCAATCCTTTCGTGAGAGATTCCAGTGAATCTTGTGAGTTGTGACTACATCTATTTAACATTGGTATACAGACAAAACAAATAACACAATTTCAGGATTTCAGCGTGATGATAGATGTTGCATGATAAAAGATATGTTGGTTTATCTTATTCAATAGTATGAGAATAATCAGCTCATTAATATATACATATTAAATTCATGCACACAAATGTTTTTACTGCCCGGGAATAGAACCCAGCACCCTTGGTGTAGAAGCCGACAATTCAACCAATACACCAAATGGGTCGTCTTAATAAACAAATAGTTAACCTCTCATTATGTACATACAGCATCGTATTATACTTCAGGGTCAGAACGCCATCTAGTGCAAGTTGCTGTCATAATTATTCAGCAATCTCGCTCGAGAGCAACAACACAACTATATAAATCAACACCCGTCATCTGTCCACTTAAAACGGTGACGTAGCGACGCGTCAGCATTAGTACACGTCACGCACAGTCGACTAGCGACTGCAGTTCCGTCTAAAATGACGTATCTGACATGCTTTGTTAAACCGCGCCTATAATGTAGAGGTTTGTATACGTAATGGTAATGATAGTAAGTTTCCTCGAGAAGGCGATAATAAACATGATAACAGAGACAGAGTGCTAACAATTCCCGTTCACACCCTTTGCTAACAAATTAAAAGCGATATAAGAACTCCTATTATTTCCTGCGTGCCTATACTACCCTGGTAGAAAATGAGAAGATAATTTAAGCTACTTAAACGCAAGGAGTAGAATGAAATGAACAGTTTTAGCAGTTACTTAAGTTTGTAGCGTATAAGTTGTACCAGTTAATTCTGTAGCTTAAGCCAAGTAAGAATCATACATCTTATCAATGAACTACCATAAGGTGCCAATTCAAAAGAGATTATAGGTACAGCACCACTCATGGTAACACACAGTAGATGCCTACTTTCATAATATTTTGTTAACACTAACATATTATATTGAAAATATTAACAGATATGCTATTGTATCAAAATTTAATTTTATAATGTTCTTACTTAGTTTCTTGCCAAATACTTAAAAGTTGCTAAGTAGTGGGAACCTAATTTGACGTTCATAAATGCTGTGTACATGTATTGTTTTCACGATTAATATTTCCACCGATAATTTGAAATGCTTCGACAGGAAAATCGTTATAACACAGATCATCATAATAATTATAATTGGTATGGATGATGACAAATCACTTAAGAAAACACTTTCAGGCAATTGCAGATAGCAACTGAGTTCTTCAAATACAACGAAAGAAAATTAAAAATCAATGAATACCAAAACCGTAATGCCCAACTTCACTCTTACCGATAAATTAGATGACCATTATTACGGTGCGCCGGTTCCTTGGAAACTCCAAAGTTTTCGGTGTAAGCGTTCGCGCAACATCCTTTCGGTTAATTAAAGCTAAAATGTTCCGTGGAAAATTAAATAGGCTCCCACAAATTGCGTCAGAACAAGCCCCCGCTTTGAGCCTGCGCCGATACTTTGTGCTTTGGCCATCCTTGTGACCTGCCCGGTAACTTACCGACTAATTAAATGTAATTTAATGTAAATGCCACAGTGTAAACAATACCCGCTACGTTTCATAGGGTACATAAATTAGCAATTAACGCTGTACAGTGTGCCCGAATATTAGTATATGTATTAATATGTTCTTGTCTATACTGAACAGGATAGTTACAAATTTACTTAGTTCAATGGGGTGTAGTTTTTATCAGCGCTTTATGTCCATTTGCAAACCCGAGTTCAATATGATACTTATGACATATATGGTATGTATATAACATGTGATATGTTCCGGGCTATGTAAACATTAAACGCAGAATTATCAATGCAATTTATAAAACAAGATCAATATACCGACCAGATTTTACGTCTGAAATAAGCTTATGTTGAAAGAGCTAAATTTACAAAGTCTCGTAATACGTCCTACCAAATAGTAAACAAGCCCTCCCGTTATCATGCATTGCATAGGCGCAGAGGGTCCAATACCCCTCAATAAGACATTGCTGTGGTCCTTCCTAGCAGTTTACATTGTACTCGTAACTGTAGTATTATAAAAAGAAAAGAAAACACCACATTAACGCCTGTTTTCTAGGCCGAGACTTAAGCGTTGATTATTACTAAAAAAGTTAGAAAGGGATAAAAAGCGATAAAAACGTCCCTCTTTAACTCAGTTTAAGGAAAGATAATATTGAATCTCGTCCTAGAATACGGGCCTTAATATTGGGTTATCTCGGATAGCAACGGTATTCAATATTCACATAAGTAGTATGTCCTTGATAATTGACATCAAGTTATGTTCTAACTCGTACACAAAAACAACAAATATAGCTGTATTTATTGAGCCTTTGGAAATAATATATTACATTGTATGCGGTTAATAAATTTACGCAAGCCTCTTTTGCCAGTGGCACGCAATAAATAATTTGAATGACACTGGAAATGTACTTTGACCTAAACAATTTCATGTAGGTATCTATATCACAATGAGTATGGCTTGTGCTGAGTTTAAGCGAATCGAGGCATAAAAATAAACGCTCTCTAAAATGCGACATTTGAAATAGCAACTTTTTAAACTGTCAATCAACTTGAAAAATGTAACACAAGAGGCACTTATTTAGTTACAGATCCGCTAAACTCTTATTTTAGGAAGACAGTTTTTGCGTTACAATGATTAGATATAGGGACAATATGCCACTTAATCGTTTAACACACTTCGTAATACTGTTATATTTTCGTAACTTATCTATAAAATTGTATTATGAATCTTTCATATAAAAAACATCGTTAATATACTGTTATAAATACTTATAACTATTTTATAGATCGCATTATAATACAATGTTTATAAAACAAGAATTTTCATAACGGGCAGATAACGACGACTCCTTAAATACCTTTATATAAAAAATATCTCTAAAATCGTATCGTACATGTGTCTAAGAGATAAAATTTGGAAATTATTATTTCTTTATTAAATTAATGAAGTGGAATTTGTCTTGGTAAGCGCAATACAATGTAATGTAACGCAATATAATGTATCATGTCATGATGATTTTCGGCTCACATTGCCTAAACAGCTCTACTAGTGGGCTTGATAATAATCTGGATGAGAAATGGGAAAACGAGGATATCCGAGGCTAAATGCTTAACAAAAATGCCCACCATTATACTACTAGAGCAAACCATGTAAAATTTTCAAAGCTCAAACAGCATTTCGAATCAAAGTAGTATCCGGTTTAGATAATGTGTTTATTGTAAATTTTTCAAACATTTTAATCAATATTGCCCAAGTTCTGCCGTGTTTAAATAATTTTCTACGAAACGATTCGAGGCGTCGTATTGAACATTGAACAACAAGAGTTGCGTCATTACCCCATAGCAACTCCCGAAAACTTCCCGGCCACATATAAAAAACACTCATTTTACAGTCGAAAGCGTCGTGGGTATAAAATTATTCCGCTACTTCGCAGCGAACTGATTTCACATGTCGTAAAATTTTTACTTACGAGATTTTTATCGTCCTGTACGTCTAAAATAAGCTAAAGCTGGCTCTTATGCTGTTACGGGATATGATGCTATCATTGTAGTCCAGAAAAGCAATGCACCTGTTTGAACTATATTTATTTACTTAGGATTTACTTGCATTCTAGATTTATCACGCAGTGACATCCCAGGGTTGCAAAGGGCCAATTCCAAACTAATTTCTGCATCTGTAACGTGTTATTTGTCACTGTTGAAATGCTGTCCTACTGATACGCTAATTATAAAATGTACAACGGAATTCTGCATGAAATACATTTAATGTTGGTTGAATGAGAGTCAATAACATCAATCTCCTCTATTTCATCCTTTAGATCTAATAATGCAGCTGTATTCTTTTAAGTATGGCTAAAATTTTGTCTACCACCTCATATAGTTAGGTATTCTTACCTACACAATAAACTAAGCAGAGTTTTTAAATAATCCATGTTACTGCGCGCAAAGCTGGATTTATTACAGGAGCAATATCTTCCATCCATTTTATCACAGACAGCTAACGAGTGAGCAGATTTGCGCAAATGATAGGAAATAAAAACAGAAACAATAGTGTATTGACAAAGTTTTCAAGGTATATAAATAAATCAGCGTAAGTTTATTTACGTTCAGCGAAGGGGAACGGCGTTATTGTATTCTTGGTTTGGCGTTTTCTTTCATATTGCTAAATGAAACGTAGATCTAAGTGAGCGTTTAGTTGTTATTTTTATATGCCAATAACTAAGGTTTGTTTATTTGAAGTAAAATAATTTGGCCGCAAAAGAAACAAAACTATTTTTGTAACAGGAAAATTATATGAGGTTTCCGATCATCTTTATTTTATTTATTTAATTTTGGACAAAGTAAACTCTTTTGATAGTCTAAGCACTGTCCAGTATACCCACCCAGCTAGTCACATTCAATGATGAACGATACACGGAAATAATTAGACGCGTTGTAACCGCTCAGATCGTATTCAAAGTATAATGAATGAATAGTCATGCGGCGTCACGAAGAATAACGTCATGACCTGATGACTCTACAGTTGGCATTCACATCAGTTTATTTACGGACTTTCATTAAGAATGCATTGCAACATTGATGCAAATCTACGATACTATAAATCGGTTCTACTCTCATGGGTATCATTAATATTTTCATACCGCTTCTTGAATTTGCGATCCTCGCAACGATTGAAGGCTTATAACAGCCCTTTGCTCATTGATGGTATGGGTATGCCTAATTCTCAAGGCAGATCATTTGTATAAACTCTTTTTTTTGTTTATACAAGACAACTTATTTCAAATTATCTAATGGCCTTTCAAAATAACTAGGTATCTTCCCAAATTGCTAGAAATCTATTGGCTATTTCGATAGAAGAAAATAGGTTCTGCTCAATTCCAATAAAATTGCTAGTTTTTCATCTGTTATAGGTCTTTGTAGGTCAAATCGAGAATAACTAACAGCCCCTACTCGAACCAATAAAAGGTATCGAGCTATTTCAAATATTTTCTAACATTTTTAGCAAAAGTTATCCGCATACGTAGAGATAGAAGGCCAATAAATAAATGGCAACATTCATTTTTACAACTGAATAGTCCAGCACTTGCCAAAACAAAACGGAGCTTCATAAAATATCGGCAAACCGCAGTGGATAGAATCGAATATGAAGAAAAAATATTTAAATTTTTAGAGCTATCACAATCCCGGCTATCGGTATCAAAGCACGTCCAATCAAATCGAGACGTGACATCAAATCGAAACCTTTTCGATCCTGTGAATAGACAGGGTAACTTATTGGCGGTTCTTTATTTGCTGATTGGCGTGTGACACCTTAACCGTAGATTGCTATTTTTAAATAACTTTATTAAATTATCATTGTAGCTCACCGGGGAGGGCGCGAACAATACTCACTAATTTACGCGCGCTTTCAGTTTTGAGTTAAAAAATTGTGTGGTTGCTTTTTGTGTTTTAGGAGCCATTTTTAATTATTTCCATAACTGAGCCATTTATCAAAATTATTACGTCTGCGAATAAGCTTTCCGCTCGTAAAAATGTTTGTACGTTAACTTTCCATAGCACCATGACATCAGCGCTGACATTTTTATTAACTGCACCAATTCATAACGTCAGTTTGACATCCTTTTAACTTGTTAAACGAATTGGTAACATGAACACTAAATAACTTAAACGACAGATATATGAGAGCTCCACGATACTATTGTTATATAAAAAGAAGGAAGAGGTGAAAAGACGTGCAGCAATTGCAACACATCTATTGCAATAGTGTAATACAGTACTAATGTGTAAATTGTGTTATAGATAAAGGAAGTATGGATCCAAACCTGCTTTAGAGTATTGATTCAAAAGAAGTATAATTGAATGAAACTGCAACGAACGAAAACACAGGCAAAGTTGGGATTCGCTCCCCTGAAAACTGTGCGGAAGATAAGACGATAATAATTCTTCGTAAAATGTCACGAAAGTTCATAACTGATAAAAGTTTTGTCCCTTTTCAGAAATTTTAATAGAGATTTAATTTTCGCGAGTGCCCTAGCAGCTGAGATAACGGAACTAGTGCGATTCCAGTTATCCCCTCCTCACCCGCGAACAATAGGGCAAGCCAACTACTGAATCGGGCTTTAATAGAATGTTGGGTATTCCGCAACTACCCAACGTATCTGCATACGAAAATACTTTTATTTTATTGCGTACTTAGTGGTGCTGAGGTTTTACTGGATACGCTCATTGCTTTATACAGAGCAGGTGTTCTCTTTTCTTTGTTAATATATGTAGTTTGAGGTTGGCAATTTGCATAAATAATGCGCTCTAAAGACTGTGATTACTTTCTTTATTAATACAGTACAATATTTTATGTTAACATCGCGTACTACGTTAAAAACAATCCTATTATTTGAAGATTAAACAGAACGTTTGATTTGAAGTTGAATCTGCTATTGAATGGTCAGTTTTAAACCCCTTTTGGAATATTGATGTTTTATTTAATGTAAATAAAACATTAATATTCCAAAATTAGCAGTTATATCATCTACTCCTACGCCATTGTAATCTGAGTATTACAATGGCGTAGGAGTAGATGATATAACTGCTAAGAAAATTGAATTATTAATGCTTAGTTTTTTGTTCTGCCGATCAACATTAATACAAAGTATGCTTGCTCACATGAAAAAGGATGATATGTAATCGGCTCCAGACGTAAAGTCCATTATAAACTTCAAATTATCATTAATACACAGTATAATATTTACATTTAAACACAATTATTTTTTCCATACAAACGAAAGTTTTCATGTAGCCTGGAAGAATAAAATGAAATAAAATTATCTGATGCGATGCAATAAAGAGTGTCTAGTAAGTTCATTGACCACACTTAACACCTAGAAACCCATGCATTCAAGTTGTAATTGAAAAAGTTTGCATCATTTTTATCTTTGATGGCATTTTATTTGCTTTACGATCCGGTTTTAAAAAGTAACTTAATAGTATAGTCTATTAATTACTTTTTGTAATGTCATTCTTTGTATATATAAAAAAAACAGCAGGTTTCTGCAAAAAAAAATGTCGTATTTTCCGTGTTCTTTCAAAGTTTTATTTTGAGTTTAAGTTTAATTTCAACTAATTGAAATTCTTATAAATGAAAAAATTATAAGTCAACAATAAAAATTTTAGTGTAAAAGTTTATTTTTATTTTTAGTGCATTTAAACAAACCTTGTCTACAATGGTTTTTCACCTATATTTTTTTTTATACTTTTTATGTTGTCGAGTTATTTTCAGCAAGCCCTTTAATTTGATACCCATATTGTAAAATGAATAAAAATTATTGGTCCGCCATTTTGGGTAGGCCGCCATGTTGGATTTATATATAAGTCATGTCATGATGATGTACTATTATAATATAGCCATGAGACTCTTTCTATTCTTTAAGATTACTGAAAAAGGTGACTATGTAAGATATGTTACATGGTATAAAGTACCTATGTCGTTACTGAAACACATACATTTATAAATTACAAATGCATTTCTATGTAATTTACATGGTATGGAATTTTTCTTAACAAAATGAACGAGGTATTTTGAGATCCTCTTAAGTATTAAAAGTAAAAGGCCGTATACCCATACATAAATAGTTACGATAATATGCCCCATATGAACTTCGCCCAGCTTCCCCTCCTAGTATAATCCAAACTCGGCCAAAATGTCTTCATTATGTAATGTTTATTTTGTTTCGTCATTCTATGCAGATACGCTTATTATGTTTTACAATCAGATTTTTATTGAGTCAATAGTTAACTGAAACTTGAATAGATATTTTTTTACTAGAATGTGGGGTTTAAAAATTTTCAGTTTTTTTTTACTTAACTTTGGTTGTTTGTGTTGTTTCACATCAATCTTCATTTGCAAGAATATTTGTTTCAGTTTGGATGTTTTATACGTAGGTATAACTTGCATAAATGTTCTCAAAGTGGATACTTGCTTTAATTATCTACATATACAGGTCCTGAACAACTGATAAACATACTTACATATATTTTTTGTTAATACATACATAATTTTACATAGAAGACACCAAAACCAGTAAACCAGATATGTTTATGCACACAAATGTTGTACTATCCGGAGATCGAACTACATCAAACGGGTTGCTGCTTAAATGATAGCGTTTGTTAACGACTATAGTTAGTTATTTTTATGATATATAATGAGTTTCACGAGATGGCATAGCATTTAGTGCTTTCTGATGACGATCGCACAAGTCAAGCAGATATCTCATTGGGTGGACGAAAATACGAGTATTATTTCGAATCCCTTGTGTTTAGGAACGCACATCCGTTTAATGATGATTCAATAACATAACTCTAAATACATGTTATTAATTCTTCAAAAGTTTCAGCACCGTATGTTAATAGTGTAGGTGACAATCTATAATATAAATAAAATTGCACTGTCTGTTTGTAATATTGAAGTAACCTTTTTTTTCTTGATGCATATGAAGAAATATTAATTTGTTTTAAATTTTGTCTGTCGTCTGATTGTTCCGGGTTGTCACTAAAACGGCTGGACTGATTTAGATGGGCCTTTTTGGCAGGTATCTGTGAAATAAGAAAAACAACAGCTACTTTATATTAGAAAATACTTTTAATTAGAAAAGTAAAGCATGATTTTTCGCGGGCGACAATGCGTCGCTTGAGCTGTGCGCTTTAAGCGATTCAAGGGGTTATTTACTTCGGAGAACTCTTACCGCGGGTAATGCCGGCTAAGTAATACAGATAGTATTTAAATAACACAATAAAAATATACTATATGACATTTGTTATGTCATAATCTCCACGCTTTGCAGGTGGTTTGGAGATATGAGCTCCTAGATTTCGTTAATTGTTCTAGAGTTGCATTTAAATATTTCTATATCAGTTTTATTAAAACCAGAATACACAATTTTGACAGACATGCTTAGTAGGAACAAATTAATACTTACTTGAATTTTATTAACACATTTAATTTATGTGTTTTTTTTCGTCTTATCAAAGACTCAGTCAACTTTTAAATGAATAATCGTCAGTGACATTAATTATTTTAAGAAGTGCGTGCTTATATTAAAACATGCGCATATTGATAATTAGTTACTGAGGGCAATAAAAATGTAGCCTAATAATATATTCAAACAACAGCCTCGATAAAAGTATGTATAAAATTTAATTTCTCTCAAACAATTACACATGTTAAAAGTAAGGTTGCCTGCTGTGCTTTTATTTTATTCAAGCGTGTGCGGAATGAGCGGTTAATGTTAAACAAAATGGTTGTGTTGTAACGCGTAAAGCAATTTTATGAAAATTTCGTAAATTTTTCGTTGTGTTTAACTGTTAAAAGAACGGTATACGTTTTTGACATGTATTTATATGTCAGAAAAAAGTAAGTTCGCATGTACCTGTAATCTTTAAAAAAGAAAAAAGGATTCTAGATAATCAAACGATTGGAAATCTTTTAAATACATTAATGGAAATAAATTTAAATATCATCTATGCGAAGTAACGTTATTTATGACTGGATAATTACAGTTACTCAGTAATATAACATCATAGCGCCACAGGATGTAGGTTCAAATAAGTGATTTATTACAAGTATCGATTCTAATTACCTTTATAATAATAATCATATAATATTATTTTATTGTTTTTTATGAATGCAAACATATTATATAAAAATGTAGACTAACAAATCCAAATATTTTATTCCACGGAATGAAGCTGTGCTTCATTCAATTAAATGTAATTGCAGAGGACCAAACTAGGAAAGTTAAGAGTGATTCCAAAATTTGCGCGATAATTGCGGGTGTTAAATTGTTTACCCATTTAAAAAATACCATAAACGAACGGATGAGTGCAAAGTTTTGCCAAAAGTGCGTTTTAAGTAAACGGAATTTGGCCCTGATTATTATTGATTATTAAACATTGGTAATTAATTAATAATAAAACAAATTTCATATAACTCTTTAACACAATTGTAAATCCCATGCACCAACCGTATCGTTTACAAAACACTTATTCAGTCCAATAATAATTAATATCACGTTAACACCGTGTAATTAAAGTTGGAAAAAGCTTGATGTAACATTAAGTTTCCATGCAATATGCCAGTTCTGTATTTACTTTTCAAATTTACGACTTAAACATATGAGTTACGAACATATTCCCCTAGCTGGGAAAAACTTGAGCATTCGACGTTTCAAATTTTAGTTCAGTGCATAATTGAGTCATTAGTAGCAAGGTAACATGAGAGGTGAGAATGCGTCAAAAGGTGCAAGCGATAAGTAAATGCAATTTCCCTCAAGACTGTGATCTTAACTACATTTATTACTCACTTTTACTTTGATAAAAGGCAAGAGCTCTTTGTCAACTGTCATATTATTTATTTTATTCTGTAGATATTAAAATGTATAGACATTGAGATACAAATAAAAATGTGACTATGATAAAAAGCTGACGGTTTTCCTCGCATGAAATTATGATTAAGTACCGCAACGATTTCAAACATTTCAATCATATATACATAATATAACTTCTACTAGAATACCAAATAGATTAAGTAATTTGAAATTTATGATAACGTGGCTCTGAATATCTCTTTTCATCCATGTTCCTAATACAAAACGACTACAAGGAATCAAAATTTCTCCTTCTTTGACTGTTCTCACCCTATATAATTTCGATATAAGGCTTCCTTCAGTGAATCCGAAGGTGTTATAAGCTCTGTAATTGGATAAGTGTCGATTGCATGCGAATGACTTTTATATTGAAGTATGTATCTAATTGTGGACCTATTTTTAAATAATGCTGGTTAGTGACATACTCCCTATAAATTTCTAATTTTCATCACGTTCGTTGAAAAACATACAACTGTGTATAGTACGATACACACAATATTATAATTTACTTATCCAATTCGAATAAACTTAGCTTCCATTGTTTTTTCAGTTTTCTCCTGAACACGCTTGAAACAAATGACTTTCTTCTTCACAAATACCTATTGTTATATTTAGAATGTAAAATTATTGGTATTGGTTGAAAGCTGAAGGCTACTGAACGTGAAAAATGTAAATTTTATATATCTGTATGACCTATGCCATAGGCTGTAGTAGGTTGAAATTACGTACCCATACAGACCATAGATTAAGAATTAGCGCGCCACGTATATCCTATATCTATGATACAGACAATCACATAAGGACATTATTTGATAAATTGTTTACAAAAATGTGTCCCTAAACAGATGAAGTCTGGTAAACCCTAATTATTTGCAACCACACCAACATGATAGGCTCACACCGATATTTATCACCGTTCTTGCGATTTAATTAAACTTGAAAAGTGACGATCCCGATAAAACGTAATCCCGGGCCGGAATCAGGGTGTTGCTAAGTCCTTAATTTATTAAGTTTGCGAAACAATATCCTTGGGGTGTTTGGATTGTATTGGCATTAGGTATTAAAAAAGTAACTATTTTGTGGATAAGCAACACAAAAAGTAATAAACATAGGTTTGAGTTTATGTAAAGTTCCAGGTTTAAAAATTTTATTTGTACAATAGTCTATTGAACTCATAGTAGCAATAAACATTAGTATTATTTTGTTTTATTTAATCACATCGTTAAAATTTTCTGACACATATTATATATAACTTAGCTCTCTCAGTTCTCAAAATAAAATAATGACCATACCCAGCACAGGGGATCTTTTATTAAAATCTCAACCTGTACGCTTTCCAATATCGATAGCCCTGTCCACCCGTTAATGAAACAGCTGTGAATCTTTTCGCGTAATTCAATACTGGAAGGTGAGCGTCAGCAAAAACTTGGTCAGCAAAATCAGTGGAACACATTGTCTCAGTCAGAGCGGAACGCGTCGATCGCACTGCAAAATAGCAATCGTTTCGCTGCACGCCGTGTGGCCCAAGTTAATTGCACTATTGTTAATTATGTAACGTTCAGCGTTCCAGCGTCCAATTGTGCTCGTTCTGTATCAAAACCACTATTATGTATAACTTTTAATTCTGAGATCAGCGCTTTTGACTGGAGCCCGTTATCATTTCATTTCGACGTATTCATTTTGGATTTACACTGTCCATTTTATTCATACAATTATTCAGGTTTATTCTTTTGACATTTTAAAATAATTTAATGATGAAATCAGTCACAAAAAGTGTTTTTAAGTTAATCCAGAAGCAATTGAAAAAGCTTTGTTTGATCTATTAGAGACAAAATCGAAAGCGATGCTACGAGTATTCGAGTGAGAACTAGAATTTGCCAGTAGGGTTGATTGGGGGTGGTCACGTATATCATAGGACCGATGACCCCCGTGTAGGATGCTCTCCAGCCCGAAAGTCTGCTGACATATGGCTGATATAAGCTAAATGGGAGACAGGCCTATCTGGAATTTGTATAAATGGTAAATTTGTATATGGTAGATAAGTAAGGAATTTTCGCGGGACCAATTCAAAATGTGAAATTGATCAACGAATTATCTGACAGCCAATCCACGTCTTCACGGATATGACAATAGGACTCTATTGCTTGCTTCTGCTATACAGAGATTTTTAGATATGTGCATTTTTTAGGCAACCGACGGCGTCAGTGGTATCCTGTGAGTTAGGCAAATTATCACTAAGTATCTTAGTCTAAAGTCATCGGGTAGAGAGATAAAATAAATTATATTAATTTTTACCATTTGTTCCGTGCCATTCAATATTTAGACAAGAAAATTCTTAGTTGAAAAATTGCAAATTTTAATCCTGAAACATGTTCGACAATCGTTTTACCTTAAACTTTAAGCCAACAAACATAATTAATTCGACCATCATCAATAGTAACGGTTAATGAATAGAAAAGTGTAAACATAGTCACGGAGCGTGTCAAAATGAATTCGTCTTAGTCTTCGGCGAATTGAGAAATTAGAATGGAGACGATTAGTTTAAAACGAATTCCGGCTATCATTTATCTTCGAGACAATCGATTGGTTTCGAGCACAAAGTAACGGACCGACTATTATTTATGCTTCAATTACGTAGGTAAAACATTCATTCAGTTATGACCTTTGAATGTCATTGTGACGCAAATTCTAACAACGTGAAGTGTCAACATCTCCTTCAAAACCTTGTTCAAGTTCATCTGTTGAAGCGTTTAGTACTGATTCTCTCACTGCAGCAATGTTTTTAATGTTCAAAAGCTTAAAAGGATGTTTACATAAAAAAAATACCCCACAATATGCTTATATAGCACTTAATAAGTTTTTTTTTCTGGTTCACAAGTCAATATACCGCACAGTATTTACTACATACATAACGTCCCATTTTAGACGAAGACCCAAATCATTTAACTTCAAGGTGATTATTACAGCTGCTGCTGTACAGCTTTACAGCTGTGACTACTTATATGTTCTGTGAACGGAGATCTTCCTTAATAATTACTACGCGGAGCGTTCTCCAACTCTCGAAATCCATCTGTTATCCACCACCATAACCAAAAGATGCATTAAGGTGTATCATAAGGCTTAAAATATTATCGAGTCGCTATTACTAAGTTTCAGGTAATAAATTTACCTAAAAAAAATTTAAAAGTTTACTAAAACATGTAATATATAGGTATCGTAAAAAATACACAAGTATCGACCTTGCAAATATTATATTTTTTGCGTCCTATTATTGTAGCATAATGTAGAAAACTCTGTCAAAAATAACAAAAGTTAAATATTGTCTGATTATAGTTGACACCTTATGATATGATATATATAAAATGATGGGTAATGACAATAATGGCAACAATTTCACAAATAAGATTTTCACACCCCATTAACTAGAACTCTGTAACAGTCATCATGTCGACGTTTCTAGCAATTTAGCAATGCAATTATGTCACTTTAGTTTATGGTGTTACCAGCTGCACTACACTAATATATAGGAGGAAATGGGAACAATTCGAGAATTGGCTCTGTGAGTTCTAATTTTGACAAAAAATACATAATTATGTATAAAAACATGTCATTTTTGAAATAAGAATATATTATGAGAGTTAATAGTCAAAATTATAATTATTTCATTAAATTTTAAAAATCCCCTATTTAGTATACCAACTATTTAACAAAAAATCGTACATAAAGTCTAACTGCAACCTTTTTATGTAATAATTAAATAGGATGGTCAGTAGTAGCTCATCTAGTGGTAAGTACGCTAACCAGTAAGCTCACCTAGGTTCCGTCAAGGCCAGGTGTATGCCTTAAAGGCAATTAATAACAGAAGGTACCTAGTCATTATTTTTCCGTCAACACTGCTGTGCGCCCGTCACCCGATTTTTAAGTAACTGATTATTCATGAAGGGACTTTACTCGAACATAGCAAAGGACAATACTGTCATATTATTTGAAATGATGAAAAGACAGCGCATCGATATTCCTTATTTAAAAACCCATGGCATATGAGCTTAAAATTACTTTTTTCATTATACTGGCCCTTAAGATATTTTTTTATTGAGTTATTACAGAATATAATATTTTCACACACTAGAACATGGAACGTGATTTTTTGACCAGGTCCCGATTCGACTAGACGGTCTGGTATAGATTGAAGGACGTTTTAGAGCAAAAGAAGTAGAAAAGCATGTAGCACAACACTTTTCAATTGTAGATGAAACAAAATTGTTGGTGGCCGGCATCTATAAAACTATAATAAGTGGAATGGACTCATATAGCATTTGTTGAAATTAGAACATAATAGAAAAAACACGCAACGTAAAAGTTTCCTTAAGTTTGAGGCCTATAAATCACATTTCGATGGCCCCACCGAATAAACGCGCAAGAGCTATTACCCAAAAAAATTTTTTGTGTATTTCGTTAATAGGGCATGTCATACATCTATGTAATTTTTTTTGAACATTTAAGACTTTAAATAAGGCTTTTATAGCACAAAATTCGTTTATTCTAAGTTAAAAAAAAAAACATGTCACACGAATAACAAAACATGCGCCTATTGCATATTATTTAATTCTTAAAATTCACCAGAATAAACATGTTAAATCAACCCGCCGCTCACGCCTATCCACCACTTCGGGTAGTAACTCTTACACGTTTATTCATGTAAAATTGGAACTAACTTTTTTTTAGTAATGCTTCATTGCGGACAGCAAAACTATGAATATAATAATTTCAGCTATTCCATTATCTTTTACTAATTTCTTTTGTATTTTATAATTATGTAAAGGTTTGACCACTAATATTCTTTGCTCATCTATATTAAGTTATTGGTCGTAACCGCTCAATAAACTAATACTTTTCTAATAAAGTCTACTGCGATTGCTCGTTAGTATAGACAATGTGTGATGCGGGCGGCGGGGAATGTACGATGCGCGTGACATCGCTAGACCCCGGAAGGTCAGTCCGGATGCGAATTTACTCGGAGTATTACGTATTGTCGTTGTTTACTGGCCACACCCATCGTTGTTTATATTAATATCAAATCATAATTGAGTAATCATTTTAATTATGAATAAACGCAAAGGTGTTTCAAGTCGTTGCAGAAAGATATTAGAATTAGCGAATTATAGAAGATACGAGGGTAAGTACCTACTTACTGATTAAGCACTTGTGTGGGTATGGGGGTATAATGGCAATTGGATTTTTATTATTTGTTGACTTGACATTATATAATAGGTGATTTTACTCCAGCGGACAAACTTTTATAATGCAATAAAATTTAAAATCACCTGACACAGGCACCGCGCAGCAGCTGCCTGTTGCCTATTTCATTAGTTTTTTTTCTCCATACACAGTTAAATGGAATTGTAAAATATTTGTTTTAGAAGATTTTAATGAAAATGAAAAAGATGACAGTAGAAGTATACTAGAATCACAAAGTCATATTGAAAAGCCGGCAGCTTCTTCTTTATCAGGTAAGAATAAATACTATAATAATAATAAATATCCACTGACATTTACACAGCAACATCTAGCCCCAAATTAAGCGTAAAGCCTGTATTATGGGTACTAAACAACGGATAAACATACTTATATATTTTTTTGTAAATACATACACATTATACATAGAAAACACCCAGCCCATTATAAACAGACATGTTCATGCACACAAATGTTTGTACTGCCCGGGGACCGAACCCGAAACCCTTGGTATTGCAGCCGACGCCTCAACCGCAACATGAAATTGGTAGTCAAAATAATAAACTACTTACGTTAACTGCCGTGGTCTAGTGAGCACAGCGTACGGTTGCGTGACTGCGGGTTCAAATCCCGCGGGGTAGTGTCACTTTGCACAAGTTTGGTTAGGCCATTGGAGGCTGAATTAGCTGATTGTCCGTAGAAAGCTGATTTCAGTTAGCTTGATTGGGATTTCCTAAGACCCTTGATCAGTATGAAGGTGGGGTGATGCAGATTTTTACAGGTATAAATAAATCGTTATTAAAAATGTAGTCATTTAAGTCTTTTTTTTTCAGAAACTTTCACATATCTTTCGCGATGTTCTTTCCTTATTGATGGAATTTCAGACCTCAATGAAGTGAACTCAGAAACTAATGATTTTATATCACCACCAAATGTACCAACACGTGAAATTTTAGATATTTCTCATAATGTTATTGCACCAATACTACCAGAGATGGAATACACTTCTCCATTGCAATCTATGAAAAAATTATGATTTAGAGACTACGAATAATTTAACGATAATGACTCCATCTATCCAACTAAAAATAGATTATATAGCCACGCCGACTATTTTATACATTACTAAGGATTATGATCTAAGAAGTGTTTCCGATTTAGATAGTATTTTACAAAGTATTGAAACACAAAATATATCTCAGAATATTGTTACTACAGAATTGGAGGAAAGACCCTTAACTCCAACTGTAAAGCTTACGAAAAAGAGAAAAATATGTCCTGATTCATGGATAGATCACAAAAACAAACTTTTAAAAAATTCTGGTAAAAGTTATACAAGTGTAAGAACTAAAAAACAAAACGTAGAAAAATCTATTCGACCGCCATGCAACTGTAAATTAAAATGTTACGAGAAGATACATGAAAATGTGAGGAATAACATTTTTCAAAATTTTTGGGCTATCGGGGACCATGAAAGACAGTGGGATTTTATTAACCGACATGTAAAGAAAGAAAATGTCAAAAAGATTACAGTTGACCGTAAAAATAATCGTACCCAAACATTTACATATCAACTACCCGACGATACTAATTCCATGACTAAAGTTTGTAAAATTATGTTTTTAAACACTTTGTCTATTACACAACAAGTAATATATACAGCTACTGATAAATTGAAAGATGGAAATTATTTAAAAGACTACAGAGGATCTCATAAGAATAGGCCACGAAGAATATCGGAAGAAACTGAGAACAGTGTAATCGACCATATAAACTTATTTGAAAGAGTTGATTCACACTACACTCGTAAAGATAGCCAAAAGCAATACCTGTGTGAAACTTTGAATGTCTCTAAAATGCACCGACTATATTTAGAATGGATAGAAACAAATAACCAATACAATCAAACATGCAAAGCAACTAAACGCCAATATGAAATAATATTTAATACAAAATTTAATCTGTCCTTCCACAAACCAAAAAAAGATTTATGTGAAATGTGTTCCATTTATCAAATTTCTGATAATGTTAGAAAAGAACAATTAAAAGCGGATTATGAAAAGCACTTAGAAGAAAAGCTATTGGTAAGACAATTAAAGGAACAAGAAAAAGAAAATTTTTGTTCGGAAGACAGTGTTGTAGCATGTTTTGATCTAGAAAAGGTGTTAAATATCCCCCAAAGTGAAGTAGGAATATTTCATTATAAACGGAAGTACCCTGTTTACAATTTTACGATCTATAATATCATAGAGAAGAAAGGTTACTGCTATGTCTGGCATTGTCAGATTGCGAAAAGGGGTGCAATTGAAATTGCAAGTTGTCTTTGGTCATTTATCCAAATACATGTCGAATTAGGAATAAAAAAAATATCCTTTTATTCTGATTCATGCTCAGGGCAAAATCGTAATCGTTTTGTATTCGCCATGTTTCTTTAGCAGCAAAGAAATTTAAAATAAAAATAACTCATAGGTTTTTGGAGAAAGGTCATAGCCAATCGGAAGGTGACTCTATGCATGCTGCTATTGAGCGTTCCAAGAAAAAGCACATTATTTACACACCTGATCAAATGTATTCCTTGATCGAGAATGCCAAAGTTACCGGGCATAAGTATCAAGTAAAACAAATGACGCAAGCTGATTTTATTGACTTTAAAGAATTGATAAAAGGGAAGAATTGGTTAAAAGATACAGAAGGCGATAAAATTTACTGGAGCAAAATAAAAGAAGTAGTCTTTTCTTATAATCATCCTGATAAAATATACTTTAGATACAGTTTCAAAGATGAATTAAAAGAAATGCTTACTATCACAAGGACAAATTCAAGAAGGCGAAGAGGAGAAGATGACGTTGAAAACCTTAAACTCGCATACTCAGGAATGTTACCCATACCTAAACCTTTATACAGTGATTTAATAAGTCTTTGCGACTCAGGAGCCATTCCAAACCATTACCAGATTTTTTACAGAAATCTAGTACCAGTACAAGATTCCAGCTCGACTAACAGCGAGAGTGGCGAGGAGGAGTATTAGTTCCTGTATATTGATTGTTTTTTGTTATTTTTTCTTTGTATTTTACCTGATGTATCTGTTCGTACTAAATTTGATAAATAAAAGTTGATTATTCTTATTCACTATCTTTTCTTTGTGAATTCCTTAACAAAAATAAGAAACTTGTTTACATTATTTTACCATGCTACAATAAAGGTATATTACATAAACAATGAGTCGATCTCATTTACAATAATATGCGTGCCTTAATCATTACAAACATGAAAAAGCAACAACATACACGAGAATAAGTGTGTAGATGGTTAGAGCACGGCTCAGGAAAAATATAATTTTCGCCCAATAATCATGCAACGTTTTACTACATTTACTGGACCTTCATTTATGACAAGAAGAAACGTGTAATGATACAATACTGTTCAGAAGTCGCATGTTATTCACAAGAATAATAAAATAATCAGTTTTTTTTCACATATACAGAAAACTGATATAATTATTTTTATAAAAAATATACGAGCTGAAAGATATTTATTTTACCTTTTATTTGATTATACATTATATTTTTCTATCTGTTAGGAAATTAAAGTTATGACGTTCCAAACGTTTTTATTTTTTCCTGAAAAGTTGTCGTTTTTCGATTGCACGTTTATTCGATGGGGCCATCGATTTATAAGAATCATTTGTAAGTGAATAGCTTGTAAGTAAGATATGCCAAGACAAACGATTTGAAGAAACAATACGTCTCCATATCAATTGGACATGTAATCACAGACTTATTACTGTTTGATTGATCTGCATGCTAAATGTAAATAGGCTGAACCGGAGCGCAAACAATTCCCCTAGGGTTGTCAATCCTTTTCGATGCGAATTTATTTTAATTCGGAATTTTATAAATAAATATTTATCTGACTACAGTTATATTTATAATAATACATATTGATCATTAAATGTATATATTATGTCTTCGAATGTATTGTTATTTTTAATCTATAATTTAAATATTAATCAGTATATAATCCTTTTTCTTATCTAATTATGTGAGAAAAA
Organism: Leucinodes orbonalis; assembly: GCA_019425675.1. NCBI lineage: Eukaryota > Metazoa > Arthropoda > Insecta > Lepidoptera > Crambidae > Leucinodes > Leucinodes orbonalis. The sequence continues at coordinate 59,657 of PQWD01003250.1, forward strand.
ATCTAAGACTTCATGCTTTGAAATATTACTTACTTATAACTAAGAAGAAGAATATAACTTTAACAGGGCATCTGTCCATCTGGTTGGGGGTCAGCCTTTTCGCACCATTGGGCATCGGCTCTACGCATTATGTGCCCTACCCATTTCCACATCAACTTGCTAATCCTGTGGGCTATGCCAGTCACCGTAGTTCTCCTAATGATATCCTCGTTGCAGATTTTATCGCATAGGGTAACACCTAACATAATCCTCTCCATAGCACGCTGAGCAACCTTGAGCCTATTTAAGAAGCTTTTAGTGAACGACCACGTTTTGCTTCCGTATGTCATAACTGGCAACACACACTAGCCAAAGTGCCAGAGAAGTTGTCCACCTTTTTATAGGAGAAAAAATAGGGAATGGGAAGAGGGTTAGTAAGAAGCCTGAGTGAAAGGCCTTCGGTAAATTCAGCGAAAAAAACGCAAAGCTTTGTTTCACGCCGGTTTTCTGTAAGGCCGGCTCATTTTTGTGTGAACTTTTGTGTCATATAAAAAAAACAGACACAAGACTCTCTATTTTGTCTGGAAATCCGGCGCTTAATAGGTTACAGCTTCCCAAGTTAACTTATTAATTAATTGTTAGCTTTGCATAGCCGCTCCAATGCAGTACTTAATTAACGGTTAAACACGAGCAGTTATTAGATAGCTCTTATCTGTATTACCAACCCTAACCCTCATGATGCGCACGCGCAGCACGTGTTTTCTATCAATCGTTATAATGCACCTCGTTATAATGAACCGCTTGTACTGATATGAAAATATGCATGAATCCTATTTAATATGGCTCTTATTAATATATTAGTGCATATTTATTCCATCAATACAGTTATTTAAGCGTCTATGCTTTACGTCATTAATGCCGAGAGTTTGCACGGTACCTACAAATGATCTTCTATTTTCATCTTTATAATTAAAAATATAGGTTTTATTGCTCAACTTATAATCAATGCCATGTGTAAAGTCTAACTGAAAACTTAGTAATTGAATATTTAAATATCTACAATATCGACGTAAATATTTGATACCGGGAAACATATTTTGTAATTATTCTAGTATTAAAGAATACAATTAATTATAAGTAGCAATAACGAAACAAGCGCAAATGCTTACAAAACCGTCCAGTTCTAGCTTAGTCAGTACTTGTAAATCCAAATCAGAACACTCAACATTGGATTTAAGTACTTAATAAGCGTTCAAATCGGTTTCTACACTGACTCCCCTTTAATTCCTTTTAATAAGTGCACTGTATACGACCAATGGGAACTTGTTAAACTTTTAAAACGCCATACTGGTCCGGCATCGAGTCGTCTAATACCACTGCCGGTTCAGCGTTAAAACTAGCAAACGGTTTCAGCAACTTTGCAACGACATAGCTCTAACAAGACAGCCGGCTAAACTTCTTATATGCCATTGTTACCTTGTTCAAATTGTATAAGCCATTTTACGTTGCTAAGTAAGCTCGCCTATCCATAAAAAGTTTGACAGCCGTTGTTCCGAATGACACAACTAAGTATTAATTCCGATATATTCAAGTACCATTTTAAAATTAAAAATAACAAAAGATAGTATCAAAACAACATGCTATTTTGAATCCATGTACATTCCTAACATTAACATTTTAGGTTAGAAAAAAAATTGTTTATAGTTACGTTGTCTTTATTGGTACTAGTGTAAGAAGGGAATTTTATATGAAGAAATCAACCAGCCTGTAACTTCTCACTACAGCGCATAATCATGCCAAGCCAGACAAACAATAGCTTTATCGAAAAATAAGGTAAATAACAGTCACAATCTATCGTACCGAATTAAAACAAGTCACCTACATGAAGTGAACAAGCCTAGCATTTAAATGATAATACTTAAAATTAAAATAATAAATACAAGTTACACACAAATTTCATTTGAATTCCGATACATAACAAAGATATAGATATAGTAGACAACAAACTTAATAAAAGGAAGTAAAATGTCGTCCAAGACAGCGACCGAACCCACAGACATTCGTATTGCAGTCAGGATCACACACCAGAACGATAAGTCAATCAAGTTTACAAGCATGCAATGTGAAATAAAACAAGCAACATTGTACGAGTGTACTAGGACCGACAGTCTCCCCTAAATATCGTCCCAACGTGCCTGAGATGCAAAACAAGAATCCAAAGATGGACTATCCTTACACTACACATCATCATAAATAATGTATAACGCCCGACGACGCCTGAATTATTCAACGTTGACGGCCACAATATTAAATTTGTCGTTTTATGAAAATAAAGCAACTCCAGAATTAACATTAACCTGGTAGATTGAAAGTCTAGCTTGCTCTTAATTGATTGCAGCTGCATTAACTGTGAGGGATTAGAGAAAATAGGTATGCTAATCACACAATCTTCAAAAGATATTCTTCTAATATAAACACCACGTTTTGATCTTAATGGATAAAACACTTTGAAGCATTTCGCTCAAAAGTTTCAATGGTGTCTTCGACTATAATAGGCTACTCTCATAGGTGCATTTTCTTCATTTTACCAAATTATGAACAGTAATGACACTTTATAGCTATTATTTTAATAGTTCAAATATAATATTTAACATTACTTACATTCTTGATTGTCTTGTTACCATCAATAAAATCACAGTCTGAGCAATTTATTGTATTGGAGCAACGTCTGTAATACGATGTGCATTTCATTTGCACCACAAATAGGTAAGTAATAATAATGGCGGCGACTTGCGTAATTTTAGCTTGGAATTAAGAAAGTTCCGCAACCACTAATGAATGCATCGAAAAGTTTTCCACCAACTTGCAATTTACAAATTCCGAGAATGCGAAAGCCCTTGTCTTGTGAGAGTGGAAGAAATTTGGCAATAACTAAGCACAATTGTGGACTAATTGAATGCATAGTCAAATGTTCTCATAAAACTTTGTATCTCTTTGTTTCTAGTAGACATCATTCAATTAAATAAAGCTATGAAATTACAACTCGGCATTATTTTTAATCAGTTATGATGCCTTAAAATAATCTACCATGCTGATCTGTTAAGTATTGTCAGTTAGACGGACGCTTGTTTCTTGTCCGACAGGGCAAATCAAGATTAATAGGAGGCTGACTCAAATCCTTTTTTAAGTTGAGCTTGATTAACTTTTTTATTTACCAATCGGTCTGTTTTCTTTCCCGGCCATTTGTAAAAAATGCAGGACCGATTTTGACGAAACTTGAACAGCTGCTATTATAAGTTACATATGTTGCGTATTATTTCAATGCATATGAAGTTACGAGCACATCTCATTGTAACAATGATGATTGTGTAGAGTTAACATGAATACATTAAAATGGATATCATTAGCTAAGCCTCAATCAATGAAGTATCCTTAGGTTATCTTTTACTCAGGTGTTATATCAAATAAGTGATTTGAATATATTGGATATTTTTTCAAATATTTATCTTGAATTGAATCTGAAATTCTAAGTAATCCTGTAACTAAAATACAAATCAGCCACAAAAAGCAAATATAGAATGTTAAATTTCACAGCCTAGTATCAAAAGTCGATACTTAATACACCGATAAAAATGACAATATCATGATTGATAACGAATGACGCCCAATAATCTTCTCCTATTTTGATAAAAGCTTAGTGATTTATGATTCGGAAGACATGCTGTCAGAATTTAACAAAATAAATGGCACTAGGTTAAGGATGCCACTGATGTTTTGCTTTTAAGTAATAAGAAACAGTTTCCGTATTTATTTTAATTTTTTTGAATGCATTTTTTTTTGTTTTTAGTAAAAGTTAATACAATATACTTAAACTGCTTAAATATCAGTACATGAGACTGTTAAGTAATAATTTATAAATTTGAAATATAAATTCTATCAAAATTTAAATTGTTTTAGTGGTAAGTACAGTTAAATATATATTTTGTTAATCCGTAAAGATTACCTAAAAAAACGATTAATTTTGCTTTTTCTGGGTACCGCAGACGGCAGAGATATCAGACTCAGAAGATTCATGGCTATGTTTTCTAGAATGAATGCATTAGTAAATTTTTGATGATTGATGAAGCAGAGATCACGACTTCGTAGGATGTCATTCTGGCCAAGTAAGCCAACATTAAAGGCTGCATGAGGTATCAGATAACTATAAGCACTGAACTGAAATAAATTGAACAAAGTGTTATATAATTTCACGTACACACTTTAGAAGAAATAAAGTGTTGATAATATTCCTAACATCATATTATCCAAAACATCCCACTGCAGGCTCCGAGCATTCCCACATCAAACAATTGAGCCGTAAGCCGCCACGCAGGCCAGTGTGCTTCAGATTGAGGTGTTAAAGAACCACAGTAACAGTAACCAGGAAAAACGGCTTAATGTCGAAACACGAAGGCCGCTTGCGATAGTTACTTGAATGTCTACGATCGATAATCGTATACGTTAACAGCTATCATACCAGAGATAAACACGGAAGCAAAAAAAGCGAATTGAAGTTCATATTATTTGACTTGGTTCAATGCCTTGTTGTTTATTGACTATTTCTTCTTTTATTAAAATGCCAGTCGTTTTCTAACACAGAAATGTGTAACCCGATTGGTACTTGAATGAAAGACAATTATTAATTGATAATAATATTGTTTCTATGACCAGACCATGGTTACAAGATATTCCGATCCCGCTATTATATTCTTTCTTCATCATTTGGTATATAGATGGTAATATGGTTCAAACAAAAAAGAGCGAGCTCGAGTACAAGTAGCACACGGTTACCCAGCTCTGTATGTATCTGTCAAAGAATTTTAAAGTGTCATCGAGCAGTGAATGGCTGCGCTGAGGCCTCTTTCACATGGAGCGCTTCTTAGCCAACCGCTGATCTTTTAAATTGAGAAGTATACGCTTTTCTACGAGGTCACTGGAAAAAAAATACAAAAGTACGAGTACCATATTGACGACTTGGATTCCACGGTCCCTGTATATCAAGTGACTGTTGAAGTGACATTTAATTAATTGCTTGACCTCATTTTATTATATTATAATATAGATATTAAAAAAGTCAAAACTGTTGGAGTAATAAATATATTTAAACAGTATGTACCTTCTAAATTACACATATAACATACTGTTAAAATAAAATATTCATTTATACAGGTATTTTTATTTAGAAATATACACTAACCATAGTTTTCCAATTTTTAAAACTATAAAAAAAGTTGTTCGAATAATAGGAAGCATTTTTATTAAATAAATATTGAAAAAACTCGCCCTGTATGGTATGGACAAGGAGTCAACAAAGTAGGTCGACAGGCGCGGGCGGTATAATGCTGTCGCAGCACATCTGCGCACTCCACGCCTCTCGCCGCTTCACGCGCTTTATCTCAGTGATAACTTAATACCACCAGTTTCATATGCGTATGAAATGTTGACTGAAATAATGTCGCGTATAATGCCTATGTTGGGAGGTCTTTTTGCCTATGTTGGAGAATTGGTGAGCAATTACGCAAAAGTTTAGTATGTGCAAGCTTTTGCTGAAAATATGTCGAGTTGAATAGACCATCGGTGGCTCATTGGAGTGAACTCTTGACATCCAATCTGGAGGGTGCAGGTTCAAATCCCGTCTGGTAAAAAAGTCCTTTCGAAATTTTATGTTATCCGATGCTCTTACGGTCAAGGAAAACATCGTGAGGAAACCTGCGCACGCCTACGAAGAGATTCAATGGTTATGCGTAACGTCGGCTATTCCGCACTGGGCCCGCGTGGACGACTAGGGCAGGGTTACGGATAGGCTTGTGCCCCTCAGTGGGGACATAATGAGCTGATGTATGATGATGATGTCGAGTTGTCATGCAATAAATGTTATTAATTATATACTTACTATCAAATAAAATATAGCTGAAAAATAATTTAAAAATATTTTTTCATATTTAATGTGTCGTCTGTGCATATATACACTGAGAAGAATAACAAAGATATTTCTAAAAATATTCTCGCCTACATTTTCTGACAAGCAAGACGAGACGTCCGTCAACGGACATTACCGCTGTAAATTCATGATAAATTAGTAGTGCATGGAATATTCTGATTTTATTTGTAATATGTGGTATTTGACCATGTGTATGCATCATACGCTCTGGTAACCAGCGCGGCGAGGTTTAATATTGGTCTAAAGCTGTTAGATGGAACTACTTGAATAGCAGAAGAAGCAGTACCTAGCAACTAATTTTATATTTATTCATTATATTAAAGATGTAGCTGAAACACAGTGTTATCAGTCTTCAAATAAGGGTCTTATTTAAACAGACCAACTAATAACGACAAAACATGAGACCATTAATTTTTGACAACAGTCCATGACAGTACACTGCAAGACCAAAGTCTAGCAAGAACTGTCATTTGACCCAAAGGTCAAATTCCAATAGCGAAGCGTTTCGGTTGGCATAATCTCTAGAACAGACGGTTGGGCTTAACCTTTTAACCACAAGGATTCTAGACACAAAAAAAATCTGTTGTTGTTGTTGTATAGGTACCCGTGATTAGCGATTAAACGGTTAAGAAAGTAGCACCTTATTAAAGGTAAGATTTAATGAGACAAGAGAATGCGATCTCAACAAAATGATTTTCCCTAAGCCGCCTCTTTCGACACCTGATGGAAGAATCACCACCACGGTGACAAATGCATACTAATATACCATCAACACATGGCCATAGCAAGATTGGGCCGTTATCCACCGTGCGGGTCTGATACAAATTCGTGGGTGTTAATGACTGCTATCGTTAGACAGTAGCCGAGATTTAAATTAACGAGCTTTACAAAGTACAGGTACTCAAGATAAATTTTGTGCCAGTAATTTGACGGCCCATCATTCGATAGTTGTTTGGTTTGTTCGATAATAATAAAAACTCTTAAGTAAGTTTTTCGATAGCATTTTATAAATGGATCATTCAGTTCAATCGATACAAGTTGTATAATATTGTTATTTACAGTCTTTAAAAAGCAACAAAAAATACTCTATGAACGAGTGACAGTGAATAAATGACTTATGCAGCACAAAAACGGTTCTAAAAACTCACAAAGCAAACGTACAACACATGAAATGGCGTCCAAGCCAAGCAAAGTAAAACAGTTAAAACTCGAGGAGCAAATGGTTAACGAAATGGAAAAACAGTTGAGTACCTACCGTTTTCTCTATACTAAATGCAAAGGTACACAAACAATAATGGCCCAATATAGCAATCTCCGTTGGCAATTAAGACTGCGCCGGCCGTACGAGCGAAACGAATGGGGCTCTTCAATCAACGAATCAATCTACCATCGAATGGTCGACACTTGCCGGCGACAGCTCTACAAATTTATTGCCTCCAATGGGTGGTAATTTTCAAATTTCGACGCCTGTTGATCGCAGCTTGGAACACCACTAGCGAATTACCGCTTACTTTGTGTGCGTCGATGCCGTTTGTATCGATTGTTTTTAAAAGGCTGTTAGCATGTTTTATGGGCTTCAGGCTAACCCCATGTACGGCTAGCCCATGACATTTACTGCTTTCACAATCACATGGTTCATACACTTAGCTATATGAGCATGCTCTTCATATGTTTGCATAATAATATATTGCCTTTCACAGTTTTAGGATCAAGTTCATTAAGAGACAAATATAAATTTATTTGTAAGTTTGGATATCTGGAACAAACAGACAAAAAATGTTGGTTTGGTGTACCCATGTACCGTATACAAAAATATGTATATTCATATACATGTAGCAAAAATTGCTATTTAAATATTGTAAAAGACTCCCAATTTTAATTAATAAGTAGTAGATATTAAGGATCCCAAACTTCCTGAAAATTAATTTTATTACTTTGACTTAGCTGTACGGTTTCCCATCATATTGAAGGTAATCTATTCGGATATAGTTGAACTTGTAAATAAATTCTTGATGATAAAAAAACTATCATGTTTTACAGGCTAAATTAATCGGAAATGTAATATATTTTTGGGTGGCGTTCATCATCATCATCAGCTCATTAAACGTCCCCACCGAGTGGCACGAGCCTACCCGTATAGGGTGATTAGGCCTTAGTCGTCCACGCGGGCCCAGTGCGGATTGGACGACTTCACACACAACCTTCAAATCTCTTCGCAGGTGTGCATGAAGTTTCCTCACGATGTTTTCCTTCACCGTAAGAGCGTCGGATAACGTACATATATTTTTCGAAAATTCGAAAATACATTAGTACGTGAAGGGATTTGAACCTCAGCCCTCCCGGTAAGAAGGCGACAGTCCACACCACTGAGCCACCGACGCTCTGGGTGGCGTTCAATTTATCACAAATTAAACAATTAAAAGGTGTCGTATCACAAAACCCATTGAAAAACGCACTACATAGGTTGTAACTAAAAACGAATAGAGCGCAATTACAAGGGGCATAACAATTTAACAAGAAAAATATGAAACAGTTTTACGAAGAATGTCGTATTCCGTGATACCAGATACAAAAAGCAACTTACCCTTCAACGACAAAAACCATTCTTCAATCCGAGAGCGGTACCCGCGTTTTAATTCGGACAGGGTACAAAAAAACGGAATCCTTACTTGCTTCTGATGAGAAAGATCCCCTTCTGTTATATCCATCAAAACGGCTTAATCAAAGCCCTAAAATTAGTCGTTGTTTTTGTTATTCCTCTCGTGGACAAGAATTCTGTATGGGAGTAATTTGTGTGGACTTGAAAGAAAATCATAATATCAAACATCGAATTAATTGCACCCAATAAATTTGACAACTTCGATTTATATTACTGTTACTGTAAATCTCTGCAGTCATTTGCTTTTGAGTTTGATTCCTTCCTCTTGATTCCTCAAAATAAAGAAGAATTCTACTAATAAAAATACCAAATGTCTTTATTTGATATGTTATTTGAATACGTTACGTTACGATTGTCCAGGGTACTATGTTAAAATGGAATCGTTAACACTCACTTGTCCCCACTGGGGCAAAACGGTTCACGACCCTGAATAATCATAAGCATACTGTGTGGGAACGCTTGCTTCTGCTGTCCCTTCATACTTATGTGAAATATTCGATTATGTGTTTTAGGAACCTTTGGTTACATATTTCAATAATTGTCTTACCCAAATAAACGTTTTACAATAAAATCTTGCCTAAGATATGAAATAATCTATTTGAATTGAATGAACATAATATTATTATAATTGGCAAACTCTGAAGGTACTAATTGATTGAAGCGTGGATATTTCATGATCATAAACTTTAAAACAATTTTGGTACCTTTATCCAAAAGCTAGTTAGAATAGTAGTTTCTTAGTCAACAGAACTAACGCTGTATAAACTACTACCTGTACAGAACTAAATGAAAACGTATTCAGCACAATAGTCAACTAATTAGAATGTTGATATATAACCGTTGTAAGACTTCTTAGCTTACCTTCTCGGTGCAGAAACTACGCGATAATATTTAGCGCTAAGTGAAAACTAATTATTTCCGCGCTCTACAATCTTGCACTAATAAAAATACCACTACAACAAGCTCCGTCTAAATAAACAATAACAACTACTAGCGATATCAAAACACGCTATGAACATTTTTGATTGCGCATTTAGCGAACGCGGAACGGTTAAGAGTCCGACCTATTAACAGTGCTTGAGCACGTAAAAGGACGTTAAGGCGGTGCTCATCTGCGCTGACTCATTACGAGTTTTGCTTCGCTCGCTCTGAGCAAAGCGGGCAAGGTGCGCGTTATTAAGTAGAGCAGACGATGCTTGTTCGGCTTGCCAAAACCACTTGAGCCGCGACGGGTTTAAGTACATGTCGTATTAGAGTTTGGCAATAGTAGGGACTGGCTTTCTAGCACTGTTTCATCGGAATAATGAACATAGGTTTTATTTAACCTGCATTGTGAGTTCCTTTTCCAAATTATACTCGTAAGTCAATAACAACTTCAAGCTATTGAAGGTCAGTTAACCCCGTGATTTAAGAATTTTTAGAGTATGGTTTGGATTTCAAGTCAATATACTCCAACTGTTACCGAAATCGAAATTGGTTATCAGAGAGATATTGGCTAGGGTTCGTTATTATTCCTTTTAGATGACAATATCCAACAATATTGGCCTGATTTCCTTTACAGTGGTGAACTATAATTTAACAAAAATTAAAATGTATCTGGCTTCTGTAACTTATGTGTATGCTCCACTCAAATTAGTTTGTGAGTTGTTTGTCATCATGTAATAGTTCCATTATGATCTATCAATTGAAGAAGTTGAAAAATTTAGGAAAAAACATGGTAAAATGAGCATCGGTCAAAGCAAAATTTTGCCATTATACCGACCTACCTCAAAAAAAATAAAAGAGTAACGATAACAAGGGATGATCTGGGAGTTCTTGGGTTTTAATGTTTCTTTGGCGACTATCAAGAGTTATGTCTTCAACCTGGCAAAGATTGATGGACTGTAATCCAACGAGCTGATCCAGTACGAGTCAACTGGTCTTCAGAACCAACAGAATGCACCAGGTGCAGTAAAACTATATTTTGGTCCTAGAGTGAACCTTACATGCACATTCATTTTAGATTTGTTCTTATTTTAAAGCTTAACCTTTATCTATGCAGATTTAGGCTCGTTTTCTAAAACGAGATTCAAGCATTGATCTTCACTCAAATAGAGTTAGAAAGGGATGCCGCTATTTATCATATATAGCACCATCCCTTTCTAAATCAATTTAAGTAAAGATCAAAGTTGAGGCACGTTCTAGAATACGGGCCTTAGACTAGTGAAAGAAAGTAAGAAAGAAAAGTCTTTATTCAAATAAATTTGTTACAGATACTTTTGAATCGTCAATTGTTATTATTATATTTTTTAATGACTCTACTGAATAAGTAGGATCTTCTAGTGATTCTGTAAAACTAAAAAAACGGCGGGCAACCGGAGTAAGAAATAAAAAAGTGACTTAGGTATTTTACATCACATACAGCTTTACAAGTAAAGTTCTAATTATAAAATACTTTCCCATACAAAGCCCTCTATTACTTAGATGAGATTTTGTATGTGCTAATTATCACTTACCGTCAGGTGGGATGTTTCTTTATTAGGTAGCAAGGTAAACGAATGTTTAATAAATGTGATAATTACATAACTTAACTGCCCTAATTTTCCAGCTGAAAAATTATCTCACAAACCACCGCGAATCTGGTTGAAAATCAAACCTAATTCTCACAGTGAAGGTATAAGCGAAGATCGCTTCACAATAAGCCTTAAGCCTATTACTTATTACTATTTTGGTTATTTATTTAGTACTATACACAATTGTTTCATCACATTTGTCGCTATTTATTTATGAATACATACGACATATTATCGAACTTTTTTAAATAATTGTTTCGAAATGTGATTAACCATTACTATATGTATATTAAATTATATGGCTTAAATTCTTTAAAGTAACCTACTAATATATACCTTTAAGCACTGAGATGTCTTTAACAGAAACCTTTAATAAATCTAATTAGCAAATTCTATACCCACACTCTCCTTAAATATTAACTAATCCAAAATACCTCATTTATAAAGTTACTTTTATTGTAATGTAAAGCTTTAAGAATTCACATCTTATAAGAATACCTTTTATGAAAAATCAGCTTCTACTATTGAGATTTTATGTATAGAATTTATAGTAGCTATGAATAGAAAACATTTTGTATTAAGAATAAAAGATTTTTGACAATGTAGTTTCACAGAAAAAATTTCAAATAACTTTAACATTAAATATTTGTAATAACTTTATCCATTTAAAGCTTGAAATTATTTTATCATAATACCTGTTAAGATTGTGAGTTACTGCAAATTGGGAGTGTGAATTTTTTTAAAGGAATAGTTGTGTATTTCCGAAAAATATTTTATAGAAAATAATATCGAGACATAGTAGGTCACTAATTTTTATACAAGTAAAATGATTGTTTCATCCTACTTTAAGTATGGTGTATGATGATTTGAATCCGTACTTATGATATTAATATTATGACTAATATCATTGATCCATACACAATTATAAGCATAAATTATTAATTTCTACTTCTTACTCAGCATCGACACATAAATGCATTGCATTTACTCATAAACGCAATGTCAAAAAATTATGAAATTCAGTAAAACCATACTTTTAAACAAATTGTACTGTATTATAATTCTCATCATAAACAAATTAATACAGGAAATATTTGACTAAATAAACTAGAAACTACTGGTATGTTCTACTCGTTCATAAAACTTACTACTTGGGAACGACTACGGTATTTCTAGATGTTTGTTCAAATAAAAATGCTACTATCATGGGCTACATGTCTTTTTATTGCATAACGTCTACAATGGGTGGTGTCCCGCTTTTTACAACGTGCATGCTTTGACATGTAACATTTCAGTCACGTAGCTGCCGATGCGACCGCTAATCTTGAAAATTTTCCACTCCGCAGAGATCTCTTTCAACGATTTACCTGAAAATAATAGAAAAAGGGCGT